>CM060954.1:138815475-139027975 GCA_030765055.1 Mantis religiosa | reverse complement strand
CGTGTTCCATATCACTTTCTCCTTTATTCTCATAGAACTTCTAATAACTATTTTACTAAAGCAGAATTTTAGATGTATTTTACATTAATGACGATACATTATATATTTCATTGTAGCTACAAGAGGAGTAAACAGGAAATCGAAAGTATACTCTATGTTCCGGTCTAAAACACTTATACTCTTTCAATGAAATCGAGAAAATAAAACAGCCCATGAACTACAACACCATAAAAATAAGTTACTGAAAGCGACAAAAGAACAATAACGATTATCTCGGAAATGCCCGATGTTTCCCAAGAATGTTATTTTAAAAAAGGCCTGTATGTGTTAAAAGAATCCTGTTTATCAGTACAGAGAGGCACCGTATGCAATTATATATTGTAAACGAACATTATGAAAACAAGTAATTTTCGTTTTGCAGTGAGCAGAATTCAATGAATGTGACATGAAAAAGTTCATATTTTATAATGTTTCCCTAAAATCTCCATATTTTAAGAAAATCTTTATAATTTTCAGATTTATCTTTTAATTAATTTCTGTTACCAATGAAGCAGGTTTCGCCAAATTCTATTCGTGCATACATATAAAAGTTCCCAACCAATCTTCCCAGGAAGTGCACCGAATTAAAAAAAAATAGTCGCATCATCCTTTCCAAAAGTCAGATACAATGAGAAAATGAATCCTTCCCTCCATATTACGTCACACTTAGAATTAAATGCCTTCTATTCTTGTAGAGTTTTCACGAGGGTGGGTCAAGAAGTAATACCACCTATTTTTTCCCCTTTTAATTGCCAACAAAATTGAATCCAATTTCCATAGCTTGAAAACTACAACATTGACGATTAATTTGTCACTATTGAATATAATCTCCGTCCTTGTCCACAGTTTTGGACCACCTTTTAACTAGGGCATGTATTCCAGTGTGGTAAAACACACGGTCTTGCTTCCTAAGCCATTGACGCACGGACGCTTTCACAGCCTCCTTATCTTCAAAATGAATCCCACGATCAGCTTCCTTTAGTGGCCCGAACAGATGGAAGTCTGATGGTACCAGGTCAGTGAGGTAAGACTTGCCATCCCAATTTCTCAATTTCTGCAGTGGTGTAACGGCTGGTGTGTGGTCTTGCATTGTCATAGTTTTTGTTGGGCCAACTCGGTGAAGACGGGCTTTCAGCTTTTTGAGAGTTCTGAAGTACCTACTGGAAAGAATTTACTGTGCATCCCTGCTCCAAAAAATCAATCATAAGGACACCCTCTGCATTCCAAAACACTGTCGCCATAACTTTCCCTGCCGACCGCTGAGTTTTGAATTGTTTTTTCTTCGGTGCCGTTGGTTGATGCCATTCCATTGACTGCCTCTTTGATTCAGGTTCAAAAAAAAAAAAAAAAAATGAGCCCACGTTTCGTCTCCCTCCAAATTGAAGCGCTGCAAGTGTTCGGAGGCTATTGTTTTCCTTGTTTCTTTGTTTTGGGCGGTTAACATTCTTGGTACCCAACGTGACCAAACTTTTGAGCAACCCAGTTGTTCAGTAATCGTCATCACACTACCTTTACTGAGGGAGGTAATGCGACACAATTCACCTGTTGTCACCCGGCGATCACCACGAATGATGTCATCGACTCTCTGAATGTTGCATGGAGTCACTGCTGTCACGAGTCTGCCGCTTCGCTTTTCATCTGACAATGGTGTTTGCCCTTCAGCTTCGTTACATCGTCTAACAGTGCTGACATCCACCGCTGTATCACCATACACATTTTTTTAGCCTTTCGTGAATGCGAATTCGCGTTTCACCTTCTGCAGAAAACAGTCAATTACAGAACGCTGTCTAATAGAAATGTCGATGTTTGCCATTTTGCAAGAGGATGCAGTGCTGCCACCTGTTGACTTAGTAAGTTACTACTGCAGGGGATTGGAGAAGAAGGTTTGAGGAATTGCGCCAAATTCAAAGTTGTCACTTTACTTACTTATTTAAGAAACAAAAAAATAGGGGGCATTACTTTTTGACTCACCCTCGTACTTTTGTAAACCAGTGGTTTTGATTAGTATTAAGCACGGACGCAGCAAACAACGTTTTTCCTAAGTTGAATGGATTCGCGACTATTAAGCACTCCATCAAATTTGTGAGTCGGTTTATTGTCATTTAATCACTTACATGTTTGTAAAATGGAACCTCAGAACCTGTCACGCTCAACCCAGTACAGTTTTTTTGAGTTGCAGTTGATATTTTATTATTAAATAGGAACTGAAATCCTCAAAGCCTATCTTTTTAATCTCAGGAACAGAGTTTGGTCCAAATTTTTAAATTATTTGGCATTAAACTATATATACTTCAGGATACTTGGGATTTTTTCTATATATTCATATTGTGACAAAGAAATTTTGCACACCACTTTTTCTTCGTACTTGGCCTATCTCTACTTATCAGTTATATAACATTATATTAAACTGCTTCAGAATGAGTTATTCCTAGAAAATTAAAGATATAAATCTTACATACCACCAAATATCTTAAACATATACTTTAATCGACATCTTTAGATCCGTTTTCTAAAACATTACCATGGAAAGATTGACTTTTTGTGGGAGTATTTTCTTGTAGGATACTTAACTCGAATATAAATATTGAAGTTTCGTTTTTGAGTTGCGCGTGTGTTCAGGGGTGTCAAGACACACTGAAACTCACATCGAACACAATTGCTAGAGAGTATGCATACTCAGGAGTCGTGTAGCCAGGTTGCGAGTTCGACGCCAGTCTGTGACTAACTGCGATGATGTCAGCCTTGCGTCATGCACAGCCCAAGGAAGCACTACCATGTCTCTAAACATAGCTATGATATACGACCTCACAAACACAACTGGATACAACTAATTTGTATATGATCCGTCTCAGAACTAACCTGTTGTATACATATCGGAGGGGAGAAAGAGAGTAGCAGATATTTTAATGAAATGCGGGTAGATGGAGGTAGGAGTGAGCTATCACCTCTCGAGCCCCAGAAGTTCTAAACGTAACGTACAAACGCGACCATATTACTGGGTGGGATGGCTCAGACAATAGGAGGGTCATGGGTTTTTTCGAGGGTTCCCCGGGTACACTAGGAGAATGCTCACCCAAATGTTCTGTCCCTCCTTTCATCCTAGTTTGTTATTTCAGGAATTTCGACATTATATGTTCAGGAAGTGGCTCTCTGTAAGTGCTTGTCCCCCGGATCGGGAGTCTACGGACTCATAGGGGACGTCTAACTCCGCAGGGAAAAGGGAAACTGTTGTTACAAGCCTACAAATCCGTAGTTATTAGGAATTCTGTCCTTTACTGTCATCTCTCCTCAGATCTAACCACCCTTAATATCCTTTCACCTCTTCCTTCCGAGAGACATAGACACAATTGGTCGAGGAACAAAGTTCCCCCTCACGAACATTCTCCCGAGTTCTGATGATCTTTATCAGTGACCTAATCATTGTGGAGGTAATCTGGGCACAGCAGTAACACCTCACGTCTGCTGCGTTCTTTCTCTCCATTCACACACACGGAGCACTGTTTCAGAGACATTTCGGAATACACTTTGAGCTGTCAATAAAGCATGATGTGCTGTACTCACATGATCTTTTCTACAAACCATTCTTACAAAATCTTATTCGTCTAGGTACTTCTTGATAATCGAGATAAACTTCCATTACAGATTATTCCCCAGGTCACCGGGCAAATGCTGGGTCGGTTAATTTACCCCCCCTCCCCGAATTTCTTGTCCCTCCATTTCATCTCCATTATCACTTCACATCATCTCTCATCTGGTGGTCTCTTTCAGGGTAGAAGTGTCAGTAGATATCTCAGTGCAGCATGGCAGGATGATATATTACTGGTAAACACTTCCTCTTCCGGTAGAACGATCTCCGGTCTCCGGGACGACCTGGTAGGCTGTTTCTAGATCACGGCGGGTGGGATGCCGGTTATGCTGACATGCCGGGGGAGCTCCCAACTGGTATACAGTAGGGACCCTGCCCTCTGCAAAGTCGTGACCCCTTGGATCGGCCGCCCTTTTCTCCTCTCGCGTCATTCTTCCTCTTGCAGATCAAGACTGATTGCAGTGGGAATCCACTTCGTACCGTAACCCAACCCAGTCCAATATATTTGTCCAAAAACATTCCAGATATAGTCACATTTTTAAAAGCTGGACCGTTGAACATCTATAATCTATACATTTTAATGAAAAAAGCTGAATAGCGACTTGCCGTTTAAAAAAAACAAGAATGCTTCAGATATTGTTAACGTCACACAAAAAGAAGAAATAGTGTTTTAATGAGATGTACATTTTCTGTGAAGTAAGATTTTGTCTATATCCCACGGTTTACCAGTTATGCAAGTCAATGAGAGTAAAGAGGACTTTTAAGGGTATTCCAGTTGTTTAAACAATAAATGTTATAGCGAATTTTGAGGAAATAAAGTATATTAAACAACTGTCATGAAAGGGACAGATTAGGGTGGAGATATGTCTCCCATCCATTGAAAAATCTGAATTTAAATGCCATTGTTGGTGCTCAACCGACATTTTCTCGCTTGAATTATACAGATCTATGCATCTTTTTCTCTGTAAATATTTTATTTTATTTTATTCAGGGAACCTGTCGAGGGAGTAAAAGGTTATTCAGCTGTTTGCCTAAAGTTTGGATAAGCTGCAGGAGTGGCGCGGGGGCGGTGCCCCAAAACAAAATGCTGTACATTAGCCAAGTCAGTCAGTGCACCCGAGACGGAGTTTCCGCTACTCCGAGTTTGTCTTTCACGGTGCTCGATCCCAGGACGACAACCAGAATTATCGATTGAGACGGCTGGAGCAGCGGAGACTGGCTGGCGTCTGCTCACCACAGATTTATGGCCGTCTGATGTCTTCAGCACCGTCTGTTGCACTCCACCCAAAAACTTCCATTGGAATACACGTTTTGACTTAACCTGAACCCGAAAAAAGGATCTGTGCCTGAGTGAAAGAGTAGCATAATACAAAAACCAAAAGTCGAATAAATATCAAACTTGGTGTTAAAATTCAGTACGTTCCAAAGATATGACACACGGAACTTTTTAAAAATGTTTGATTTTTTTTTTTTTTTCAAAACTGGCTCTAACGGTGTTTATTTAAAATATTCAAATATGAAATACTTAACAAATATCACTGAATTTTCTGATAATAGTTACAAAGACCTTTTAGTTCGAAAGAATTTTATACCATTACTGCAATATGTTAAGCAATACACAACAAATGTAGGCAATTCTTATTTAAATACAACATTTTTTTATGGAACAAAGCACTTTCAAGATCTTTGCTAATGCGGTAAATTGTTCAATAATTTATCATTCTACTAGGGTGGATCATTTCATATCATCTCTCATCTGGTGGTCTTTTTCAGGGTAGAAGTGTCGGCGGGAGTCTCGGCGTTGCATGGCAGGATGATATGCTCTTAGTAAAACTTCCTCCTCCGGTAGGACCGCCTCCGGTCTCCAAACTCGAACCACAATAGGGTGGGATACAGTTGTACTGCCTGTCGGGAAGTTTCCAACTGGTAAAGTGTACGGTCCCTGCCCTCTGCACTGTCGTGGCTCCTTGGGTCGGCCACTCTCTATCTCCTCTCACCTCATCCTTCCTCCAAGGAGTGCCCGACTTGGAGGCATAGGTACAATAGACTATTATGTGTTTCAAATGGGAATAGTTCTGGAGTCCAGCTAATCAGATGCCGTATTACACTCAGCGTTGCCAGCTTGTTACCCCACTCCTTTTATATTTCCCTCTCTCTCTCTCTCTCTCTCTCTCTCTCTCTCTCGCACCTCATACAACATGCACGTATGCTTGGCGCAGAGGTAAGGGTAAGCAAAGTAATTTCACAAACTATTACAATGATGCAGTTGCCAAAATCAAAATTGGAAAAAGCATTTTGGCAAATTATGTATATTTGTAAGTACTATAACTATAATTATAGTTTATGAATTACCTGTTTTTGTAATCCAACGGAACTGCCAGTGGCTCATCCATATAGCTGTCAATGCCACTTCCGTTAAGAGAAAATTCGTCATTGTCACTGTCCTCATCGTCTGAGGCTTGCAAATTTATGATTACAGGTTATAAAATCTCATCACGTGCTATTTCTTTCTTAAAACCGTCTTCTTGAAGGTTTTCTGCATGCCCTACGCAGTTTTCACAGTCCTGTTGTGTTACCTTGTCAATTTCGTGAACAAGATGTTCAATGTCCGTCAGTTTAAAAGTATTATTTCTGTTTGCAATCCCCCTTTTTATTTGAGCGCACAACAACTCAATTGCATTATATTGGCAGTGGTAAGGTGGCAGGCGTGTTACCTCGCGTCCCATTTCAATTACAAGTTGATCCAGCTGATACACCTTTGTCGTGTATTTAAACGGAAATACTCCTTGCAATAACTCATTTCTAGTTTCTGTTTCCGAAAATTTTTTGAAGAATGTGTTTACCTTAAAAATAATACTTCGAGCCTGACTTCGCAATACCTGCATTTTTGACTTGCCACTAATTTCACCGTAAGAAGCCATTGCACCATTTAACTCTTACTCTACTGTTGTGTAAAGAACAAATGAATGGTATTGATCTTAACTCTCCAGAGTAAATAAACACTTCTTATCCAGCATTCATTCATAAACATAAGCATACAGCATTCCACAGGCTAACAGGAAATGAAGTGTTTGCTCTTTCTCGAATTTAACACCTTGACTTATTCACAGTAATTATTTTGTCCGTCATTTCAGTAGTATAAATTTCAGTTCTGAGTAATTAAAAGTATATGTACATACATGTACACCAACCACTTTGAACTCTCTAGAGTAAATAGAGATTACGAACCATTTATAAACAAAGATATAATGTGACCAGACACGTTCTGCCAGGGCAGCAGGAAATTTATTGTTTCCTCTCGCTCGAATTGGATTATTCTAATTAATTCTTTTATCACGCCATGTCAAACATTTACGTTTCAGTTCTGAGTAATTACAAATATACGTACACGCATACATGCCAACCAATAATGATATTATGCAGTGCTTACGTCGCGATTTATTGTTATAATACAGGTAATAGTAGTTCATTTATATTTGAAAAACTATTTGAGCTAAAAATATATGGTTTTCATAGTTATGTTAGATATATTACTCTCTACCTTCCTCGTGGATCAGTTTCGGCAAAATCTGAATTTTTGTTTTAGAGTGAATAGTATTTCATACAGATTGATTAGGTTGACGCTCCTCACACACCACTTAGCGGGAATGTAATACGACAACAGCGCAGGACTCCGATTGGTTGCTCACCTAGTAGCGCTCAAGTACAACACCTTCCCATTTGAAACACACATTAAGTTTGGACCTCCGTGCCAAATCCCCTCCGTAATGTAGTCCAGCCCAGTTCTCATAGTTATATAGAAAGATTATGGATTTTTGAGCCCAGCTTACAGCGTTTAGCTGTTAAACATTTGACTAACGGCTTTAAGATAACTATTTTTAGGTTACATTAAACTTAAGTACTTATATACAAAAATAAAATTTTCCTCGTAAATAACAGAAGGTAAACAGTCATATGAGTGAAACATATACTGAATATTGACTGTTGGTGACTTTAAAGTGTAACGTCCCTAGTTTTTACACGAACTTTTGTTCACAGGTATCAGAGTCTGGACGGAATGATTTCAAAGTTTTTATGTTTCGTGGTAAAATGAACAAAACTTATAGACTACCTTATTGCTCCAGTTATTAAAATCATTCTTTGCTTTCTCAAGTCAAGAGCTTACAGAAAGTGTTATAAAAGGAACGGTAAAATTGTAAATGTGTACACAAAAGAACATTACTGTAACGTTCACTTCATTTTTGGAATTGAAACATTATTTTCTTGTGTCACCTCAACAGATGGGCGGAGATGATCAACACCTACGGCCAAGCATCCAAACGAGGGTTCTGTATTTGGATGATCTGCGAGTCCAAGGAATTATTTCATTGTTTCTTATGATGCAAGAGATGATGGTCAGAGCAATAAAACTTTGGAGAATTGTTAGAAAGGTAAATCCACACAAGAGACAACACATGGCAAAAAAAGAAATTGCTAGTACGCATAAAGCACCGTATGAAACTATGTTGCCTAAAATTTATTTAAATATATACAGACATTGGAACATTTAGATGGTGGCAAATGGTTTAAAATAAGTAAATGACTAAACCATAAGCGTGAATATAAAGTTTGACAATGGCAATCACGTTAAGGGCTGAGTATTTGTTCCATTTATACCACGCCTTTAACTCCAATGGTCATATCGGTGGTCGTTCTCCTTTGAACATATCGATGGTGTTACTTCATATTCGTTGGGTTTTAATCATTAAATCACGCACACTGGGAAAGATGAGGAATTTTTTTGGTCGGAGAAAAATTCCTACCCCAAGCCGGGAATCGAACCTGGGATCGCCAGCATGGCAGGCATGTGCTCTACCGACTGAGCTATGGGGCCGGCCAGGCTGAGTATTGAAACTTCTAATTTTTACAAACAGTGCAGTTATTGATACTTTTTCTTCTTTACAGGAATTTTTATATTATTTTTTTTTTATTTTTTTCATTTTCATTTATACTCCGCCTTTAACGGCAGTGGTTATATCGGCGGCCGTTCTCCTTTCGGAAAATAATACAGTTAACTCATAAACCTTGAGTTGTATCATTAGAAAAACACACACACGCGCGCACACGCGCACACGCGCGCACACGCGCACACACCCACACACGCGCACACACGCGCACACACCCGCACACACCCACCCACCCACCCACCCACCCATCCACACCCACACCCACCCACCCCCACCCCCACCCCCACCCCCACCCCCACCCACACACCCACACACCCACACACCCACACACACACACACACACACACACACACACGTAACAGCTCCCAACAAACCGTAAACCATTTAATATACGAATGTGTAGACAAAAGTCAACAAAGAGCCAAGCTAATATACAAGATGTAACTCTAAATGGAAGCAAGTGGCCAGTAACCAACGAGAGTCTTGTAAAACACCACTTAAAAGCATTCTGTAAATACATAAATTCAATTAACCTGTAAAGATATGTAAATATGTATAACTTGTGAAATCAACTGCTAAAAGATCTAATGTAATATTAACATGTAAATATGTACAATTTGTAAAATCAAATGTTGGAAAAATGTAATGTAATGCATGTAATACTACCATGTAGTGGGGCATGCTGATTGTTATCAATAAAGAAAAAAAAAACACACCCACACACCCACCCACACACCCACACACACACTCCCACACACACACTCCCACACAATACCCACCCACACCCACACACACACCCACACACACACCCACACACACCCACACACATACACCCACACGCACACACACACATTCGCACTCTAGTTCACACTTCCAGACTCTGGGGAAGATGGGGAGTCATCTTGCTTGGAGCAAAATCCCCACCCCCAGCCAGGAATCGAACCCGGCATGGCAGGCAGGTGCTCTACCAACTGAGCTATGGAGCCAGCTGATCTTTCTTCTTAAGAAATGAAAATTTAATTATCTAATTTCAGCATTATTTCAGTAAATAACTGGGGTCAACAGTGAAAATGTCCCTAAAACTAATTTAATTTCTTCACCATTTGAATCGAGTTTAACAAGTACGAAACGAACAATATAAAGTGCAGTATCACAAAACAATGATTAATAATTAGAATTAGTAAAAATTAACCCTTTCTGGAAAGGAAGCATACGAAAAGAGGTTTTTATTGATCTGTGCAATAAACAGAAATATTTTACATTTATTTTCGTTCTCCGGTATAGTAGTGGACAAAGCGGCATCTCAGCAGATTTCCTGCGGTTTCCTCCGTCATTCATTTCACAAATTGCTACACAACTACTTTTAAGCATGCCCTCATTTAATATTACCTCCTTCCTCGCTCTGTCTGATCGCCCGTTCTGGTTATTCTTCTATCCAAAGTTGCTTAGTCCTCGATTGGCATCTTACTCCTGGCACCCACATGTAAATTCTCCATTGTTAAAAGGTAAACAATAGAACAGGAGAAATCTCTTAACTTTGATATTTTCACTTGCTAGGCCTACTGTACCTATATTTTTATATAATACTATATTAGCGTGTGGTAAAGATATTTTCTTTGTAATAATTAGATGCGTTACGTCAGACAGCGTTAGTGTTGCAGGTGCCTCTGAGGTATCGTCTTCGAACTAAACGATTTCTGAGGGATGTAGATTCAGTTGTGTTCAGCTACATTGATAGTTCCCAGTTGCCAAATATTTTAAGAAATATGTAGCAAATGTTTCTCACGTTTGGACGAATTTTTGTGGAAATTTTCCATTGACGAGGGTATTGCACAAGATCCATTATCACAGTGTTCTTAAGGAGCAAGTGTTAATTGTTGTCGAGAGTGTGTTGACCTTGTTCCAGGAAAGGTTCACATGAGAACAGACTCCTGTGTGTGGAGCAGGTGATATGCTCTGACTGCGGCTCAGAACGTGGTCGGGTCCCATGTGTTCTACGGAGCAGTGGCGGACTTCATTACTTGCTGCCGCTTTCATTTACACCAGATACAACATGCCAGCAGTGGCGGACTACATTACCTGCTGTCGCTTTCATTTCTATCAGATACATGTCAGCAGTGGCGGACTTCATTACATTCCGTCACTTTCATTTACACCAGTTACATGTCAGCAGTGGCGGACTACATTACCTGCTGTCGCTTTCATTTCTATCAGATACATGTCAGCAGTGGCGGACTTCATTACATGCCGTCACTTTCATTTACACCAGTTACATGTCAGCAGTGGCGGACTTCATTACCTGCCGCCACTTTCATTTACACCAGTTACATGTCAGCAGTGGCGGACTTCATTACCTGCCGTCACTTTCATTTCCATCAGATACATGTCAGCAGTGGCGGACTTCATTACATGCCATCACTTTCATTTACACCACTTACATGTCAGCAGTGGCGGACTTCATTACCTGCCGTCACTTTCATTTACACCAGTTACATTTCAGCAGTGGCGGACTTCATTACATGCCATCACTTTCATTTACACCAGTTACATGTCAGCAGTGGCGGACTTCATTACATGCCATCACTTTCATTTACACCAGTTACATGTCAGCAGTGGCGGACTTCATTACCTGCCGTCACTTTCATTTACACCAGTTACATGTCAGCAGTGGCGGACTTCATTACATGCCATCACTTTCATTTACACCAGTTACATGTCAGCAGTGGCGGACTTCATTACATGCCATCACTTTCATTTACACCAGTTACATGTCAGCAGTGGCGGACTTCATTACCTGCCGTCACTTTCATTTACACCAGTTACATGTCAGCAGTGGCGGACTTCATTACATGCCATCACTTTCATTTACACCAGTTACATGTCAGCAGTGGCGGACTTCATTACATGCCATCACTTTCATTTACACCAGTTACATGTCAGCAGTGGCGGACTTCATTACCTGCCGTCACTTTCATTTACATCAGATACATGTCAGCAGTGGCGGACTTCATTACATGCCATCACTTTCATTTACATCAGTTACATGTCAGCAGTGGCGGACTTCATCACCTGCCGTCACTTTCATTTACACCAGTTACATGTCAGCAGTGGCGGACTTCATTACATGCCGTCACTTTCATTTACACCAGATACATGTCAGCAGTGGCGGACTTCATTACATGCCGTCACTTTCATTTACACCAGATACATGTCAGCAGTGGCGGACTTCATTACATGCCATCACTTTCATTTACATCAGTTGCATGTCAGCAGTGGCGGACTTCATTACATGCCGTCACTTTCATTTACACCAGATACATGTCAGCAGTGGCGGACTTCATTACATGCCGTCACTTTCATTTACACCAGATACATGTCAGCAGTGGCGGACTTCATTACCTGCCGTCACTTTCATTTACATCAGATACATGTCAGCAGTGGCGGACTTCATTACATGCCATCACTTTCATTTACATCAGTTACATGTCAGCAGTGGCGGACTTCATCACCTGCCGTCACTTTCATTTACACCAGTTACATGTCAGCAGTGGCGGACTTCATTACATGCCGTCACTTTCATTTACACCAGATACATGTCAGCAGTGGCGGACTTCATTACATGCCGTCACTTTCATTTACATCAGTTACATGTCAGCAGTGGCGGACTTCATTACCTGCCGTCACTTTCATTTACATCAGTTACATGTCAGCCAGCAGTGGCGGACTACAGTACCTGCCGTCACTTTCATTTACATCAGTTACATGTCAGCCTGCAGTGGCGGACTGCATCACCTGCCGTCACTTTCATTTACACCAGTTACATGTCAGCCAGCAGTGGCGGACTACATTACCTGCCGTCACTTTCATTTAGATCAGTTACATGTCAGCCTGCAGTGGCGGACTACATCACCTGCCGTCACTTTCGTTTACATCAGTTACATGTCAGCAAGCGGTGGCGGACTTCATCACCTGCCGTCACTTTCATTTACATCAGTTACATGTCAGCCAGCAGTGGCGGACTACATTACCCTGCCGTCACTTTCATTTACATCAGTTACATGTCAGCCTGCAGTGGCGGACTTCATCACCTGCCGTCACTTTCATTTACATCAGTTACATGTCAGCAGTGGCGGACTACATCACCTGCCGTCACTTTCATTTACATCAGTTACATGTCAGCCAGCAGTGGCGGACTTCATTACCTGTCGTCACTTTCATTTACATCAGTTACATGTCAGCCAGCAGTGGCGGACTACATCACCTGCCGTCACTTTCGTTTACATCAGTTACATGTCAGCCAGCAGTGGCGGACTACATCACCTGCCGTCACTTTCATTTACATCAGTTACATGTCAGCCTGCAGTGGCGGACTTCATCACCTGCCGTCACTTTCATTTACATCAGTTACATGTCAGCCTGCAGTGGCGGACTACATCACCTGCCGTCACTTTCATTTACATCAGTTACATGTCAGCCTGCAGTGGCGGACTTCATCACCTGCCGTCACTTTCATTTACATCAGTTACATGTCAGCCAGTAGTGGCGGACTACATCACCTGCCGTCACTTTCATTTACATCAGTTACATGTCAGCCAGCAGTGGCGGACTACATCACCTGCCGTCACTTTCATTTACATCAGTTACATGTCAGCCTGCAGTGGCGGACTACATCACCTGTCGTCACTTTCGTTTACATCAGTTACATGTCAGCCAGCAGTGGCGGACTACATCACCTGCCGTCACTTTCATTTACATCAGTTACATGTCAGCCTGCAGTGGCGGACTTCATCACCTGCCGTCACTTTCATTTACATCAGTTACATGTCAGCCTGCAGTGGCGGACTTCATCACCTGCCGTCACTTTCATTTACATCGGTTACATGTCAGCCAGCAGTGGCGGACTACATCACCTGCCGTCACTTTCATTTACATCAGTTACATGTCAGCCAGCAGTGGCGGACTTCATCACCTGCCGTCACTTTCATTTACATCAGTTACATGTCAGCCAGCAGTGGCGGACTTCATCACCTGCCGTCACTTTCATTTACATCAGTTACATGTCAGCCTGCAGTGGCGGACTACATTACCTGTCGTCACTTGCATTTACATCAGTTACATGTCAGCCAGCAGTGGCGGACTTCATCACCTGCCGTCACTTTCATTTACACCAGTTACATGTCAGCCAGCAGTGGCGGACTACAGTACCTGCCGTCACTTTCATTTACATCAGTTACATGTCAGCCTGCAGTGGCGGACTTCATCACCTGCCGTCACTTTCATTTACATCAGTTACATGTCAGCCAGCAGTGGCGGACTCCATTACCTGTCGTCACTTTCATTTACATCAGTTACATGTCAGCAGTGGCGGACTACATCACCTGCCGTCACTTTCATTTACACCAGTTACATGTCAGCCAGCAGTGGCGGACTTCATCACCTGCCGTCACTTTCATTTACACCAGTTACATGTCAGCCTGAAGTGGCGGACTACATCACCTGCCGTCACTTTCATTTACACCAGTTACATGTCAGCCAGCAGTGGCGGACTTCATCACCTGCCGTCACTTTCATTTACACCAGTTACATGTCAGCCTGCAGTGGCGGACTACATCACCTGCCGTCACTTTCATTTACATCAGTTACATGTCAGCCTGCAGTGGCGGACTTCATCACCTGCCGTCACTTTCATTTACATCAGTTACATGTCAGCCAGCAGTGGCGGACTTCATTACCTGTCGTCACTTTCATTTACATCAGTTACATGTCAGCAGTGGCGGACTACATCACCTGCCGTCACTTTCATTTACATCAGTTACATGTCAGCCTGCAGTGGCGGACTTCATCACCTGCCGTCACTTTCATTTACATCAGTTACATGTCAGCCAGCAGTGGCGGACTTCATTACCTGTCGTCACTTTCATTTACATCAGTTACATGTCAGCCAGCAGTGGCGGACTTCATCACCTGCCGTCACTTTCATTTACATCAGTTACATGTCAGCCTGCAGTGGCGGACTACATTACCTGTCGTCACTTTCATTTACATCAGTTACATGTCAGCCAGCAGTGGCGGACTTCATTACCTGTCGTCACTTTCATTTACATCAGTTACACGTCAGCAGTGGCGGACTACATCACCTGTCGTCACTTTCATTTACATCAGTTACATGTCAGCCTGCAGTGGCGGACTTCATCACCTGCCGTCACTTTCATTTACATCAGTTACATGTCAGCCAGCAGTGGCGGACTTCATTACCTGCCGTCACTTTCATTTACATCAGTTACATGTCAGCAGTGGCGGACTACATCACCTGCCGTCACTTTCATTTACATCAGTTACATGTCAGCCAGCAGTGGCGGACTTCATCACCTGCCGTCACTTTCATTTACACCAATTACATGTCAGCCAGCAGTGGCGGACTTCATCACCTGCCGTCACTTTCATTTATAGCAGTTTCAACATGCCAGCAGTGGCGGACTGCATTACTCTGCCATGTCTCGCGTAGAGATGATTTCAGCCATTTCTTCCAGTGTTCTGAAGTCCTCAGGATCTCTGACGATATTATATACATATTTCCCTTGTATCATACTTCTTTGGTGTTCTAACAGATCTTTATGTTTTTTTTTACATTCAAACAATGTGTGTTCTGGTGTATCCTGTATATTGCAGCTGTCACATATATCACTATCTGAGCTTCCAATTCTTTTGAAATAAGTCCGATATGGTCCATGGCCCGTTAGAAATTGTATACCTGCTCTTCTTGGCTGTATTTGTCTTAAGCGTAATCTTTCTCTTATATTTGGAAGCAAATTGTACGCTCTTCTACCTTGCTCTATGATGTTCCAATCTTGCTACCATTCTTCTATGTCTCTGATTTATTTCCTTTTTGGTAGAGCACGCAAATACTATTATTTTCTCTACTTTACTTAAGTCCCCCTTTTTAACCAAATAGTTGGCTCCTCGCTGTTTGATTATCAAGTCCAATGGCCATGTCCCCACTGCAATTAATAGTGCCATTGTAGATGTGGTCTTAACGGCTCCAATACATTTCAATAATCCTGTTCTCTGTATGGATCTTATCATCTTCACGTTCATTTTTATGTTAACTCTATCAGCCCATACCCCAGCTCCATATGCTGTTATTCCCACAACAAAACTCATGTAGTATGAACTTTTGGACTTTGGCGGTAATTTAAATGTTCTCCTTTTTAGAGTAGACAATTTCATAATTGTGAAAATGTAGACTCAGACTGAAAAATTCAATGCCATAGCCGGGATTTGAACCACGGATCTTGTGGTCTCCGGCCAGCCGCTCTAACCATTTAGCTACTATAACCAACGTGCCGATATGACATTAAATTCTCCAATTCTTGTACACCAATCGACACCAGCATCTTTTTGAGATTGCGTCACATAATGTGGGATCCAACGAGAGCAATCCTTTTCACTGCTAAATAATCATGCAATATTTTATAGGTTGCCTCAGTCTCACAAGTGTCGCACGACGATCTTGTATTATTAGTTTTTGCACAGCATCAATGTTTTCTGGCACGACAACTGATTTTGGGCAACCTTAACGAACTCCATCGTTGCATGAACGGCGGCCACGATTAAATTCGTTATACCAGCGTTTTACAGTGGCAACGGATGGAGGTTCGTCACCAAATGTGGAACTAGCTGGCCGATGCACTCTTGTCCTGATAATCCACGTCGAAAGAGATAAGTCATTGCAGAACATTTTCACGAAGTAATTCCGTGTTTTTGTTGAGACACAATTTTCAAGTTAATGTAAACAGAACAAAGGACGCTCTATTTACAAAACGTCTGAAGTAGATTATGGTCAATAATGTGAAACTTTCCAATGAAAACGTGAAAACAACATTGAGGTTGCCATGCACCTCGAATTCACAAGATCTTCTCCACTCTTGTACAAACCATACATAAGAGGGGGGACCCAAAAGAAAGCGGACTCCGAGAGCGCTGCCACTCGTAGACGTAGTGTAGGGTTCTCACGCTAGATGGTGTTGGTAGAGACCTTCATGAAACAGCTGAGCAGACGGCGTCAATGTAGAGCTGAACGTGCAAGTGTGGTATTGTGTTTCTCTGATTGTTGGCGGGTTACCTCTGCGAAGTTGTTATGGCAACTTTAAAATTACAAAGGGAGTGTATGAAATTTTGTTTACTGCTTAAAAAGCTGCAACAGAGACACACCAAATGCTTCAAGAAGCTTTCCAGGAGGACGCTATGAGCCGCACACAGGTTTTCGAGTGGTTTGGGCGCTTTAAACGTGGTGAGATGTGTGTTGAAGACCAAGCTCGTTCTGGACGCCCTTCAACATCGCGAAATGAGGACAACATTGAAAAGGTCCGCCAAAAGATCAACGAGGATCGTCGGTAAACGATCGACCAAATTTCAGCAGCGACAGGAATCAGTTGGAGCTCGTGTCAGCGGATTTTGAGGGAGGATTTGCACATGAGACGTGCTACTGCTAAATTTGTTCTGCGCCTTCTCACACAGGAGCACAAAACCATCCGCATGAATGGACCATCCGCATGTCAGGACTTGAAAACAGAGATGGCACGTGATCCAAAATTCTTGAACAAAGTCATTACAGGGGATGAGAGTTGGTGTTACGGGTATGACCCAGAAACCAAGCAAGCGTCAAGCCAGTGGAGGACTCCCATCTCTCCCAGACCAAAAGAAGCAAGGCAAGTGAGGTCAAATGTGAAGACGATGATCGTTGTCTTTTTTTATCGTGGAATTGTGCATCGGGAATTCGTACCCCCTGGCCAGACTGTTGTCCAGCACTTTTACTTGGATGTTTTAAGGCGTCTGCGAGAGGATGTGAGGAACAAACGCCCGGAACTTTGGTGATCAGGTGAGTGGTTTCTGCATCACGACAACGCTCAAACACACACGGCTTTACGAGTGACCCACTATTTGGCATCTCAGAGGTGGTCTGTCGCTCTCCACGCTCCGTATTCGCCGAACCTAGCCCCGTGCGACTTTTTCCTATTTCCACGAATGTAAAAAACCGCTAAAAGGGGAGCGTTATGGCGATGTGGAGGCGGTAAAAACAGCTTCGCAAAGGGCACTGGACAATATCAAGCTTGAAAAGTTTCAAACATGCTTCCAACAGTGGGAAAAGAGACTTGACAAGTGCATCTCATATAATGGAGAGTATTTTGAAGGTGACTGAAGTAATTTTGTAAAAGGGTTCTTCAATAAAGTTTTTTGACAACAATCCGGTTTCTTTTGGGCCTCCGCACGTACCTCTTCCTATGTTAATCGAGATAAACGTGTATAGAAATGGGTTTCTTACAGGTACAATGGGAATAGACGAAGACAATACCCTAAACAATATTCAACTATTTGAAGAGCTGCTCACTATGCAATGACTTTGAAATTCGGTTCTCTTTGTTCAATAAGTGAATGAATAACATTTCTATTTGATAAAAGTGTTGTAAGATTCTAACAAATAAGACATATTTCAGAAGTGGTTCACTCTATAAGAATAATAATTTGTAATAAATTGTATGTTTTAACAAGATCTGCATTTAGGCTATTTAGAATGAAGACGTCCTCTGAGGACATTACCAGAAAATTCAAGAAATGCATCTCCTTTGCTATGAAAATATCTTAAAAATATCTATGGTGTTTTAATCAAAATTATGAACGGGTAGAGCCAGACTGAAAAATCCAATGCCATAGCCGGGATTTGAGCCACGGATCTTCTGGTTTCCGTCCAGCCGCTCTAAACCATTGAGCCACTATGGCCAACATGCCAACATGCCAAATCCCGGCTATGGCATTGAATTTTCCAGTCTTGCTCTACCCTTTCATAGTGCGTTCTACACACGGCTAGTGTGAAAGAACAATTAGTTTCCATTAATTGTACCTAATAGTGGTCCAAACTATAAAGCCCGAGCCTTAAAGTACTTACAGCATAGTAAGGTAGTTGTCTCATGTGTTTATGAGAACTCCTAGTGGTTTACCGGAAGAAACACGAGTCAGTTGGAGAATTTAATGTCATGTTGGCAAGTTGGCCATAGTAGCTCAATGGTTTAGAGCGGCTGGATGGAAACCAGAAGATCCGTGGTTCAAATCCCGGCTATGGCATTGAATTTTTCAGTCTGACTCTACATTTCCACAATTTAGCCTGCACACGGCCAGTGTGGAAGAACAATTAATTTCCATTAATTTTCAACATTTCACTGTTTATGATTTTCACGAAGGGTGTTCTGGAAATTGTTATTAAAATAGTTCATGTTTATGAAATTTTTGGGACAAATATACATTTTGGATTTGCTGGTGCTTTTCATTCTGAACCACTTTTGCATAACTGGTAGCCAAAGTATACAATAAATATAGCATCTTATTGCACAAAAATAATTGACATATCTTGATTGATATGTGGTTACCGCACATAAATTTAAATCATAGTTTTTGTGCGCGCCATTAACCATTTCCAAGATAGTCCTAGTAAATGGTTTAAATTTTCTAATGCTTATCTTTTCTCAAATGGAATGTCCTTGATGATTTCTTTTTATGACCTTGAACGTTCAATGAAATATGTAGTAAAATTCATAAACAAAAAAGGTTTTCTTCATTTACGTGAAATAGATCGAAGATTAACTTTGTTTGTCGAAGAACATGTAGAAAGTTCATGTGAGTGTAACACATCGAATTATTTCATTAAAGAAAGTGCCAAATTTGGTGGATACACTTTGCAGGCCTCTTGAGGAATGTTACTAGCCATTTTATGCTTTCTGCCTTAATTGTAGTCTATGTTGTAATATGATTTAATTTGGCTATTGGTCTCTAGCAAAGAACGTGTCTAGTGAAGCACGTGGCCGCGAGAGGCAGCTGGTATCTCCCCCTGAATTCGTTACTACGCTTCAAGCTATTCTATTGTTCCCATCTGGACAACATATTGTAGCATTAACATTTAAATTCACTCTTTGACCAACTGAAAAACATTCGTATCACTTTCACTCCCTATACTTGTTTGCAGATACAGAAACAGAAGACTGGAGCGATAGTCGAATGTTTTGGGAGACAACTACAAACTGTTGCATACTCTTAGCATGAAATCCCAAGAAACAAAAGAATGACAACTTAACGCTAAGACAAATACAAGATGAGAGTATTCCAGTCAACAGAAGTGATTAATGCCATACAAACTGTTTGACATAAATTACGGACTTTAATGACATTTCCATGAGAGTCGACTGATAAATCCCGGGTCTCACAAAAGAAGTGTTCATTTATTTCTCAATATAATCTCCAGAAAGGCTAATACATTTGTCATATCGCTGTTTTAATTTAACTAAACCATCTCTGTAGTGAGATTTGTCATGTTGTTTACTGCATCAATGACCTCGTTGCTATGACATCTTCGTCCTACAGGAAATTTTTTGACATTCAGGAACAGGTATCACTGTTATCACTTGGTGCTAGATCTGCTGAGTAGGATGGATGTTCAAGCAATTCGAACTTTAATTCACACATTTTTCCCAATGCAATGACTGAACGATGGTCCGCAGCATTGTCATGAAGAAACACAATTTTTCCTTTGCCAAACCAGGCCTTTTTCTTTTCACCTCATTAATCAAACATCGCAATAACCTTGCGTAGCAGTCACCACAGTACATTTACTCTTTTCCAAGTAATCAATGAAAACTGTTCTCTGTGCATCCCAGAAAACACTCGCCATAACCTTGTTAGCTGACAAAGTAGACTTTGCCCTTTTTGGAGTTGGTTCACCTGGCGCAGTTCACTGTTTTGACTGTGATTTACTTTCTGGAGTGTAGTGATGTGTCCAAGTTTCAGCCATGTTAATAAACTATCTAAAAAATTCACTGGAAATTTTATGGTAGAGCTCCAAATTCTTAACAGAGACAGTTTTCCTTTGCAACTTTTGATCACGTGTCAACAAACGTGGCACCCTTCTTGCACATACCTTGTGAAAGCCCAAAACGTTACTTAAAATATTACCTGCACGTTTTTTGTATGTTTACAGCATCTTCTATTTCAAACAACTTTAATCTGTGATCTTCCAGGACTAAAAGGTCAATTTTTTCAATGATCTCTGGAGTTGTGATTTCCAAATGGTGTCCAGAGTGAGGCTCATCACTAATGCTCGTACGTCCTATTTTAAACTCTGCAACGCACCCTTTAATCATTGTGTATGAAGTGACAGAGTCTTTCAGTTACTGTCCACTTCCTCCTTGATTTCTTTAGGCGTTAAGCCTTTCAAATGGAAGTATTTAACGTTTCTCCAAATCTTCCATTTTCGTGAAACTTCTACACTTGTTTAAAACGCTGTCATTCAAAAAGTAAACAAGCTATTTGCCTGTACTATGCATACATGCTAGAGTTAAACTATATGATGCTAACCGTCAAAATGACCAAGTTTGAGGCCTAGGACTTCAGAGCCGACCCTCGTATTTTATACAATAATTTCGCGTATTACATATATTTGTAATTTTACATCCTCCAACGTTAAGTCATATCGGACGATGAATGGAATGGATGGAATGATGTTCAAATGAGCCCTGGGTCCATAGAGCTTAGAGTTACCCGAGATTCGCCTTTCAGGATAAGAAAAAAAACGGAAAACACTTATCCAAGTAACTTACCCTAACCGAGATTCGAACTCGGGACCTCTTGAACGAGGCGGGCGTATTATGGTATACCCACCAGTTATAACAACTGTAGAAAAGTCACTCAAACTTAAGAGCAAAATATCAGAAGCACATTTTGTCATGTAAATATCTCAAATATAGATAATGTAACAAAAATCTCTGGTGCCATTATTGAGAAAATCTAAATCATGTAGAGTTTTCAAGGTAAAGAGTAATCTGGTGAGGAAAGGGGGACCCAAAACAAAAGTCATATGGTCAACTGCATTATGACAAATGAATGTCATTGCCTACTTTTGTGTTTTCTTCCCCTAATAATGTTATTGTAATGTTGGCGCCAGCCGCCCCAAGTGGTTCATTATGCTGGTGCACGTAGGCAGGGGTGACCAACACGCATGTCGCTCGCTTGCTGTGAACTTCACTCTCGCCAAGATGATTGTAAATAATCAATCATCTATAAACAATTATAAACACAGAGTACTTATATGTGTGTTGGTCTATGTGCAGGGTAATGAAAATAGTAATTTTATAATACAAGAGTTAAAAGTAAAATTTTATTTTGTGAATAAGAGTGATTCGGAAACGAGGCTGTGAGTTGGTATAACGCCTGTAACCACGCTGTTGCAACTCTGATATGTTTTAGAAAAGCTGTAAGATATCAACATGCCTTCACATTACTAAGATTACATATAAAGGATATGAGATTGTTTTTAATGTAAATATTTCTTTCTTATGGATTATTGCAGTCCTCAAGCCTCAGAAGTACGGACAAATAACCGTTCAAACAGCAATTTAATGGCTTTGGATTTAACAAATACAGACAAAAGCTAAGCTAATAAGGAAAACAATGCTTACTTCATTGCAAAATCTCACTGAAAGTAATTGAGTCGTTTATTTCAGAAACTACCTAAGAGACAAAATATCAAAAAATATGTTTTGGTAGTACTGTACAATTTAAAGGAAAATACATCTTTTAGTGCAGAAATAACCTATGTTTCATATCAGCAATGCTATTTTCAGCCTTGAAAATAATCCATTTATTTCAGAAAGAACCCAAGAGCCGTCGCTTAGGTTCTTTGTTCGGTAAATTTCATTCGTGACGGTTGGCAGCCTTGATGACATCATGTGTTTTGTGACTCGCTGTGACAATAACTCACAACTACCCTGTACGTGGCCACTCATTTTCCCCATGCGACAGGGATTTTGGAAGCATAAAGCGTCTCTTGAGAAAGATGGACAGGATTTATACTCCTGATGAATATGCAGAGCTCGGGCTAAAATCTAGTAAGTCTGGCCGATTTACTGTAAAGCACCTTACATCAGATGATGTTCAAAAGGTTGTGGCCAAATCACATAAGAAAGTGCAAAATTCGGACGAAATATCAGGCAGGAAAGTAGCCAAAGAAATTAAGCAGTCATTCAAAATGTCCAAGTACAAGCAGTTTCTCTACAACATCTACCTTCACATTGCCAGCCCTCCGGAACTACCATCAAAGAAAGCTTATCCTTTGCGGAAGGTATGTATACTTTTATTTTACCAAGGTTATTTGAAGCGTTTATATTTTACTTTTAGCTAAACATTTTTGAAGGTTATAACAAATTTTAAAATTTATCGGGTTTTGCACAGCGAGATTTTTGGTTTTAGGTCTCAATCAACAAAAAAAGATAGACAATATAAAAAAGTTAATGTAATACACTGTTGGATATGAAGCCTTCTATGACACAATCATCCAATGGCCAACAACTGACGAGGAGTTGCCAGAAGACTTGCCAGAAACCACCTAAATGCTATTTTTAAAAAAATGTATGACTCAAAAACTTAAAGAAAGAAAAAATAAAATAAAAATAGATTATTTCAATAGCATGTTTTTTTATTTGGTAAAAAAATATTTGAAGGAGACTAGACCTATACTTAAGCTGTAAAACAGGTTTTTTTTTTTTTTTTTTTTTTTTTTTTTAGTTTTCCGAAAGTTGAAAAATGCGCACTTAGGTGGTTTCTGAAATAAAAGATTCAGTTAGCCATGGCACAACTTACAGGATGACAACGATTTGAAACACTAATAATGATCGGATATGGTGATAGGAGGAGGACAAAGAAGAGGTTGGTGTCTTGTTTAATGAATGCATCCAGAACGAAGGATTACTGATTCTACGGTACGCAAAATTTTGTAAAAATTCAGTGAAACTTGAAGTATTAAAAATATGGCAAAGTCTGGAAGACCAAAACGAGATACAGATGGTGATAAAGCCCTTGGTATTTTATTATCCGTTTAAGAAAACCCACATTTATCCACCCGCCTGCACATTATGGAAGCAAGGTGGTGAATTACCTAAATAATGAAGTTCCAGGAACATGGATTGACAGAAGAGGAAGTGTTGAATGGCCGCCAAGATCTCCTGACCTGAACTCCTTAGGCCCGGTTGCATAAAAATCGCTAACTGCAGTTCATTTATAATCGAAGATCAAAATTGAACTAAGTTTACGAACCCGCGTGGGTTGTAAAATGCTGATCTTAGATCAGATGAACGCCGTTCAGTGCTGATCTGAGATCACAAAAACAAATGCGGCAACATCGCCAAACATGTTGCAACTTTTGTGTTGTATCGAAAAGATTCGAGAATTATCGGAACTATTCGACTCTGTTTAATTCAAGTGCACAGAGTAGCCAATCCAGAGATAACAAAAACTAAATAAATCTTTCACTTTATGGTTATTTGTCCTAGAAATAATGTTATTTTAAATAAACAGTATAAGAATTTACGCCATATTGAAACAGTATTTATCAAAAGTTAATCATTTCGCTTACTTTATCCCCATTATATGCCCAATGCACATCTTTTTCATTTTCGTCTGTTTACAATACTGTGAGTTGGAAAATATAAACAAAACTGGAAGATAAGTGAAGTTTTAACTTACAAATTATTATATTTGTATGTAAAAATGGAAGTTCAAGCAAAGAGAAGAAGCATTCCGCTAACTTTAAATCTCGCACAGCCCTTCTTATTTCACCCTTTTCCATAGGCATTCTGATGAAATGAGTTCTTAAAGCTGCAATTTCCCTTGTAACTTTGTGTATTGTTCTAAACGCAGATATATATTAAATATATCCCCAATCACCATTTGGAAGCTTTCAGTTGCATAGAAGCGTAATGTGAGCAGGAACATAAATTTTGGATTGAGTGCATAATTCCTTAGTTTTTGTGTTCTTAACTGTGCATGTAGTCTATGCTTCAGTTCTTCAACTAGATGCCTTGATGGTCGATCACTTAGTTCTGAGATGGGATTTCCTCTATGTTGGAAAACACGAGGAGACCTTTCAAATTGAAAATTCCAATCATCAGAGATATGAGAGTTATCTCAATTCTGAAAATAATAAAAATGTATGGATTATGAACATAAACAATGCATCATTAACTGCATTTGTGAAATAAAGAGGCTAATTATTTATACAAGTAGCCACAAAAATGCTTTATTTACTATTTATTTAAAACTGCACTACTTATTTCTTCTCAGAAACTATTGTATAAGTTTTGCAGTTCTTCTGATCTAACTTCAACTTAACCGGAGAAAATTCACCAGTTGGGTTTGAACTTAGATCAAGAGGCCATGAACTTAGATCAACGTTTATACAAGCAAAATTCTAAGTTCAGCTTCACTGAAGATCATTGTCATATGCTTGAACTTAGATTATCTTTTATGCAACCGGGCCTTAGACTTTTTCTTGTGGGGATATTTGAAGTGGAGTGCTTACAAGGACCGACCAAGAGATCTTGAACAGTTAAAAGTGAAGAATTGGGCAAGAAATGTAGCTGATCGGCGACAGTGTTGCTTGAAACATTAAGTAGTTTCAAAGACAGACTTTGGCATTGTTTGGCAGTAGACAGAGGCTATTTTGACTACTTTTTGAGTGAATTCAACATGTATTACAATACAGCATCACTAACTTTGTTATGAAAGTGTTTTCTTGGTTTACATTTCATGTATTGGAATACGTCCTAATACATTTAAATTAAATTCACAAAAAGCATCTAACACTAGGTTTCAAGACCTGAGGACCAAAATAATGAATGAAAAAAAAGAAGGGAATTAATTGTTCTTTCAAACTGCCCGTGTGTAGGTTAAATTGTGGAAAGATAGAGTCAGACTGAAAAATTCAATGCCATAGCCGGGATTTGAACCACGGATCTTCTGGTTTCCGTGCAGCCGCTCTAACCATTGAGGTACTATGGCCAACGTGCCGACATGACATTAAATTCTCCAACTGACTCATGTTTTTCCCGGTAAACCACTTAGGAGCTCTCATAAACGCATGAGACAACTACCTTAATGACGACTTACTATGGTGTAAGTACTTTAAGGTCCAGGCTTTATAGTTCGGACCACTATTAGGTACAATTAATGGAAATTAATTGTTCTTTCACACTGACCGTGTGTAAGCTGAAGTATAGAAATATATGTCATGTTGGCACGTTGGCCATAGTAGCACAGTGTTTAGAGCGGTTGGACGGAGACCAGTAGGTCCGTGGTTCAAATCCCGGCTATGGCATTAAATTTTTCAGTCTGGCTCTACCCTTTCATAGTGCGTCCTACACACGGCTAGTGTGAAAGAACAATTAATTTCCATTAATTGACCTAATAGTGGTCCGAACTATAAAGCCCGGGCCTTAAAGTACTTACATGTTGTAAGTCGCCATTAAGGTAGTTGTCTCATGTGTTTATGAGAACTCCTAAGTGGTTTACCGGGAGAAACACGAGTCAGTTGGAGAATTTAATGTCATGTCGGCATGCTGGCCATAGTAGCTTAAGGGTTAGAGCGGCTGGACGGCAACCAGAAGATCCGTGGTTCAAATCCCGGCTATGGCATTGAATTATTGCATCTATTTGAACTGGATGAGTGAAGCATTTGTGATTGTTAAAATTAATGAGTAAATGTTGGTATCGTATGTTTGCTCGTCGCAGTGGTAAAAATCCATTTACTAATAATAGTGAATGTACATAGGACATTGTTCTTTACGTTCTGAATGGTTAGTATTAATGAAGTTCCCAAATCTTGAATACAAGGGGCGTCCAGAAAGTAAGTTCTGTCTCAATTTATCTCCGCTGCAGCGCTGCGATCGCAGTTCCACACATGCGCGGTAGACGCTCTGCATCAAGGAGAAGAAACGTGCGCCATTGTGAGATCACTATCAGCCACGTACACTTTGTTCTGTTTGTTTACAATGTCGGTGTTGATTGAAAATCCCGCCGCTTGTGAAATCAGATCTGTGATTCGTTTTCTGAATGCTAGGAAAGTGAAACCAATTGAAATTTATCGGCAGTCATAAGGTGTTGTGTTTTTTCACGACAACGCACGACCACACACTGTAAATTCGACGGAAAACATTCTACAGTGATTTGGCTGGGACGTGTTTGACCACACCCCGTACAGCCCTAACCTGTCAGCTAGCAACTTTCATCTGTTTTTGCATCTCAAATCTTTTCTTAGCGGTCAACACTTCAACAATGACGAAGAGCTGAAAGAAAATGTTTCCAACTGGTTGAAGACACAGGCAGCAAACTTGTATGAAGAAGGTATACAAAAACTTGTGCCTCGCTATGACAAATGCCTGCAACATTTTGGCAGTTATGTGGAAAAGAGGCTTAAGAGTTGTAAAATTTTGTGCAATAAATAATTTTTCTGTATCGGTACACAATTTAATTTTATTACCAAACAGAACTTACTTTTGGACGTACCTCATATTATCCAGTGTCATCTGACAGAGTTCTTCTCTGCGACACGCTCCAATATTCATAATAATTAAATCAACCTTTATTATCAAGCAGTTTTCTTCTGGTACTGTATCGATGTTGTCGATTTATTCTTTGGATAGAAGTATGGGGGGGGGGGGCTGTTAACCTTCAGACATATGTTTCAAAAACCCTATAAGTTTGTAATATTTACTGGTGTCATGGTTCTTGTTTACATTAAAACACAGTTTTATGATTGAATAGTTTGCCCACAATGTTGAAGATGTCCACATTTTAGCTTTTTTTCCAAAGAATGTTAACAGTACATTTTCAGTATGTTCTTTACTTTCCCCCAGTCCAGAAATGTATATGCAATGTCGTATTGGTTTCTTGGTTTTTTGGGTAACAGTTCTAATTTCACTCCCCCTGCTGCTTCAACAGGTTCAATATACTTTATATTTACATTCAAATGACTCCCGATTTTATATAAATATTATTTAAGTCAATTTACGACCTTCTTGAATGAGACGATTGTCACATTCCACAAGAAACCAAAGTTGGCACTATCGGCGTGTTGAGCATTGACCGAACACAGTCGTGAACGCTATCTACTATCAACTGTTTAAAAAAGAATGAACGTGTTTTAATTATTTTTTTATCATTCGAAACCTCCTAATTTCTAGTAGATATGGATATAAGAAGGATGAGGTAAGAGGGCAAGGGACCTAACCGCTAAAGATTGAGTGAGTCATATAATCGGCTCCCCTCCCCCATGTGGGCTTACACATCTCCTGGGTGAAGTCTGTCTAGTCAACGCGTGTGCAGTTCGCCCCTCAAAGGAAACTCACCCTCCCGCCCACTAATGACCGTCATAAATCTATCTCCACACTTCAGAAATAGAACACTGTCGTTGAGGACCAATAGCAACCCCTATTTCCTCTAAGTGACAGTCGCATGTCTACTCCACGTGGAGTCTCAGTTGCCAAAGTACCAACTTCCAGTTGATCTGTTTCATTACGTGCAGAAATTCGTCGTGTGTTGCGATATGGAGACCGTGGGAGGGAAATGCAGTGGTAAATGCAAATAAAGTAGTAGATAACTTTCAGTCAAGCGAAAATAATCAAAGTGAAGACAAGAGTGTGACTAACTGGGCCGAGTTATATTACTCGAAAAGCCTCAAAAAACAAAGTTATAACGAGAACTGTTTCTAAGCAAATTCAAGCGCTTGTTTTGAACACATATAATATAATAATCTTTGTAAAGGGTCATGCAAAGAACCTGATGATAAATTCTGGGTATTCACAGAAATACAGTAAGAAATATTGTGACGAAAGGTATACCAAAGACGCCGATCAAGTGTGAAAACAAAAGGAAACGTTTCTTTAAAGTAGATAATTTCACATTCGATTTAATTCGTCGAGAAATTTATAGATTCTATGCAAAAGGGAGAGCGCCCACCTTAAGTGAATTGGTTGCACATTTGCAAGAAATTTGTAATTTTCCATATGGTCACTGCACTTTGCGCGGTCTCCTAAAGGAGCTGGGTTTCAAATACCGCACTTTGAATAAGTTAAGGGTTATTATGGAATCCAGTAAACTTGTAGCTTGGCGATATATATGTCACAACTAAGGAAGTTTCGCAGTAATTGACATAAGATAATTTATTTAGATGAAACTTCGTACGATACCCATGACGCATCGAGAAAGGTGGCAACCTTGTAGAAAGGTCTGGGAGAAGGAGGGCCGGGGTTGTAAAACGATTATAAGAGTTCGTCAAAGGAGTCGGTTGACGTGCACACGAGTTAACTAAACAGACTTTACGCAGATACCTCCACGGCCATCCGATATGACTTTAACGTTGGAGGACGTAAATTACAAAAAAAAAAAAAAAAAAAAAAAAAAAAAAAAAAAAAGACCTCCACGGATCCAGAGGATAAGAATTTATGAGATAAAGATCCCTGCCTTGCAACACCAACACTTACAACCCTGAAAACAGCCAACCAGAATGATATGAGAAATGAGTGAAACAGAGGGACCAATTATGATTACCACGGAGGGGATACGGCACCGAAACCTGTGCTTTATCTTTCCTGAGCCCCAAATGGGGCATTCCCGGGAGGAAGGATGAGGCGAGAGGAGACAGAGAGCAGCCGACCAAGGAGCCACGACAACTCTGAGACACCCGCCGACACTTCTACCCTGAAAGAGACCACCAGAGGAAAGATGATATGAAATTATATTGGAGATGAAATGGAGGCACAGGAAATTCAGTGGACGTAATTAACCTACCCAGCATTCGCCTGGCGACCCGGGAAAACTCCCGAAAAACCCATGGATCACGTAGGTCGGACACGGGAAGAGGGATCAAAATTCTGGGCTTTAATTATCCTTGCCATCATTCGCCTAACAACCCGGGGAAATCACAGAAAAATTCTATGGGTTAAGGAAGTGCTACTGCCTGAGCCATAACACTCAATTGTCTTCGAAATACTTCAGTATGAGGTGGCACACTGACACGACTACTGATTCCAAGAGTAATGCCATTACGTATTCACATAGAAATGATTTCAAATACATTAAGATACATTCAACATATAAAACTAGGTTCATGTGTTTATATTGAAAAATAAATTCCTAGGTCGGAGTACCGAGCTGTAGCGAAGGAAAAGAGAAAACAAGTGATGCACACCTGGGAAAATGTATACTCCACATTCATTTATTAGCAAGTGTTTCACCATCTGTTACTATGGTTTCGCAGTCTTACAGAATTATAAAAACTGTCATTCACAACGAAGAGGACTTCTCAGAAAATTCACGTTATACGTACATATCTCAAACATGTGACATTTTTCTGTTTAAAGAGTATATACTGAAACACATGTGGACTTTTTATTCTCTCTACCACGTTGAGAAAGTATTGCATTCCACCCAAATATGCGATACCCAGATGATTAAATACCAATCTTTATCTTCCAGGAATGCCACTGGAACCCCTTCCCCCATCGCAAACCATTCTTTACATGGCATATCTTCGAAAATTTTGAGTTTCTAAAAAATGGCTGTAACGCTTTCTAATAAAATACCAAATATATGAAATATTCTCGTGACAAATAAAATGTACGGAGGTGGGTCAAAAAGTAATGCCCCCTATTCTTTTTCTCTCTTTTAATTGCCAAGAAAATTGAATCCAGTTTACATAGCTTGAAAACTGCAACATTGACGATTAATTTGTCACTATTCAATATAATCTCCGTCCTTTTCTACAGTTTTGGTCCAACTTTTAACTAGGGCATGTATTCCAGTGTGGTAAAACACACGGTCTTGCTTCCTAAGTCATTGACGCACGGACGTTTTCACAGCCTCCTCATCTTCAAAACGAATTCCACGATGAGCTTCCTTTAGTGGCCCGAACAGAGGGAAGTCTGATGGTGCCAGGTCAGTGAGGTAAGACTTGCCATCCCAATTTCTCAATTTCTGCAGTGGTGTAACGGCTGGTGTGTGGTCTTGCATTGTCATGCAAAAGAAGAACATCCGCCATAGTTTTTGTTGGGCGAACTCGGCGAAGACGTGCTTTCAGCTCTTTGAGAGTTCTGACGTATTGGACAGAATTTATTGTGCATCCCTGCTCCAAAAAATCAATCATAAGCACAACCTCTGCATCCCAAAACAATGTCGCCATAACTTTCCCTGCCGACCGCTGAGTTTTGAATTATTTTTTCTTCGGTGACGCTGTGTGAGGCCTCTATGATTCAGGTTCAAAAAATGAAACCACGTTTCGTCTCCAGTAACAATTTTTTCCAGAAACTCCTCTCCCTCCAAATTGAAGCGCTGCAAGTGTTCGGAGGCTATTGTTTTCCTTGTTTCTTTGTTTCGGGCGGTTAACATTCTTGGTACCCAACGTGAACAAACTTTTGAGTAACCCAGTTGTTGAATAATCGTCATCACACTGCCTTTACTGAGGGAGGTAATGCGACACAATTCACCTATTACCCGGCGATCACCACGAATGGTGAGCTTCGCTTTTCATCTGCCAATGCTGTTTGCCCTTCAGCTTCGTTACAGCGACGAACCCATCGTCTAACAGTGCTGTCATCCACCGTTGCATCACCATACACATTTTTTAGCCTTTGGTGAATGCGAATTGGTGTTTTGCCTTCCGCTGTCAAAAATCCAGTCACAGAACGCTGTCTAATACGAATGTGGATGTCAGCCATTTTGCAAGAGGATGTAGTGCTGCCACCTGTTGACTTAGGAAGTTACTATTGCAGGGAATTGGAGAAGAAAGTTTGAGGAGATGCGCCAAATTCAAAGCTTTCACATAACTTATTTAAGAGAAAAAAATAGGAGGCATTACTTTTTGACCCATCCTCGTGTTTGTATTTTCAACTATTTTGGGCCTGTTTTCAACAGCCCTGTTCATTCTGGTTCACCTTTGTAAAACTGGTAAACTGTAACAGATACACGAAATATTACTATACCTAAGATTTAAAACTCCTCAGAGTAGAGAATTTATATCAAGTACAATAAGAAAATGTTTATCTTGATTAACATGAAGTAGATACCAAGTATCTGTAAGAATAGTTTGTGAGTGCTGCGTATCAGATTTTTCACTGAGCACTATAATTAATTCAGTTTGTATCTTTAAGTTTTTTAATCTTTATATTTTTACATATATAAAAAGGTAATTTGAAGTACAATTCGTACTGAATGGTATAATGTGATCTATCGAGTGATAAGTTTGGAAATTTAGAAAATATGGTTAGGTAATTGATGTTCAGAAGTATTATTTGAGACAGATAAAATGCAAAGGAGAAATTACCATAATGTTTTCGTCAAAATATGAAAATCTGGAGAGAAAAATTCCAAAACATTATGAAAAAAATTAAGGGTTTGGATTATGTTCATTTCATTAATTAAAAATAGTCTGTATAGATTTCTGTCCATATTTAATTATAAAATATCAAATGAAATACAGCAATGTCCATCATGTTGATCAAGGAAGCAAATGAGCGCTATAAACATGTCTCACTTTACAAAAATGTAAGTGGTAAACCAACTCATATATGGAAGGTAAGATCCAGAGTGAAAAATTCAATGCCATAGCCGGGATTTGAAGCACGGATCTTCTGGTTTCCGTCCAGCCGCTCTAAACCATTGAGCTACTATAGCCAACGTGCCAACATGACATTAAATTCTCCAACACGAGTCAGTTGGAGAATTTAATGTCATGTTGGCACGTTGGCCACAGTAGATCAATGGTTTAAAGCGGCTGGACGGAAACCAGAAGATCCGTGGTTCAAGTCCCGGCTATGGCATTGAATCTTTCAGTCTGGCTGAACCCGTTCATAGTGCTTCCTACACACGGCTAGTGTGAAAGAACAATTAATTTCCAATTCATATATGTTAATACTTACATAAGTTGACAAAATTATTTTTAAAATACAAAATTGTGAATCTTATAAAATATGAACTAGTATTAAAAATCTTAAAAGATATCTAGATTTTCAATATATATGTAATTAAACATTTTGTCATGTCACTGAACTTTGCACTCTGCAAAGCGTAAGATTACTTGATTTCAAGGTGATAAGAAACATAGTTTAGAATATAAAATTGCATATGTCTCATGTGAGCTATTGATACTGAAGGGCACAATGAAACAGAAAGGAAAATATACACTCCTGCCAAATATTTTTATTTGTTTTTGCTATGTGTATTACATAGTTTGTACTTATTTAACTTCTAATTATTTACTATTTGTTTAAGCTTTTAGTGTGTACTAGTCGTATTATGAAGTTTTCCAGCGCCATTAAAATATAACAAATTAATTTATTGAAATAGAGTTCTGAATAAAAGTTAAAGCAAGTTTTTTGAGGAATAGATCGCCGGTGAATAGTACACACAATAGTGTATGAATATATAAGGGTAGGAAATAGATGCGAATACATTAGTTGAGATACAGAAATATTTTAAGATACAATAAATTATGGATGAATGTAGTAAATTTGAGATTTTGTGCTCATCTCTGTCATTTTTGTGTCGCATGCAACGTGTCCAATGAGTTGGCTGGAAAAGAACACTGTACTGGCATCTAGCGGTTACTGAGGCCAACTTCACTAAGTAAGACCGCCTCCAGATGGCAGCTGTGTGCATCTTCGCTGCTCGCTTTTTAATCTGATTTCCAAAGGAATGCGTACGACACTCATGTTCCATGAGGCGATAATGCTTCCAACGTTACGTAAGCACTTTATGGGGTATAGGGGGGTCAGAAGTAATTGCTTATTCAGGACAGCAACAGAGGGCAGAAAGGCAGCGAAGTTACTCTTTTAAATAAAACGATTGAAATCTTTATACGATCCATTAAATCGTATTTTGATCTTTGCATGTATGGGAATTTTTCAAATGTTAATGTGCCCTGTCGACCTTTTACAGTTTACGTCAGTACGGTACAGTTTAAAGAAGTGCGGTTGCAAAGTTTGGTACAAATAGAGGTACGTCCAGAAAGTAAGTTCTGTTTGGTAATAAAATAAAATTGTCTACAAATACAGAAAAATTATTTATTGCACAAAATTCTACAACTCTTCAACTACTTTTCCACATAACTGCCGAAATTTTGCAGGCATCTGTCATAGCGAGGCATAAGTTTTTGTATACCTTCTTCATAGAAGTTTGCCGCCTGTGTCTTCAACCAGTTGGAAACATTTTCTTTCAGCTCTTCGTCATTGTTGAAGGGTTGACCGCCAAGGAAAGATTTGAGATGCAAAAACGGATGAAAGTCGCGAGGAGCGAGGTCAGGGCTGTACGAGGTACGGTCAAACCCGTCCCAGTCAAATCCCTGTAGTATGCTTTACGTCGCATTTGCAGTGTGTGGTCGTGCGTTGTCGTGAAGAAACACAACTTTTGATATCGCAAATTTTCCGATAAATTTCAACTGGTTTCTCTTTCCTAGCATTCAGAAAACGAATCACAGATCTGATTTCACAAGCGGCGAGATTTTCAATCAACACCGACATTGTAAACAAGCACAACAAAGCGTACGTGGCTGACAGCGATCTCACAATAGCACACGTTTCTTCTCCTTGATATAGAGCGTCTACTGCGCATGTGCGGAACTGTGATCGTAGCGTTGCAGCGGAGATAAATTGGAACAGATCTTACTTTCTGGACGCCCCTTGTATATTAAGTTATTGGTGGATTTTGCGCTTTAATACAGAGATTAAGCTATTTTATACAAAAGCTCCTTACGAAGGTCAATTTTTTTAAAAATTTAAGGAGAATTTTAAGATTCATGTTCCTTATTGAACCAGAGAATAACAAATATGCATTTACATTGATTTATTTTATTTTTAAATTGTTGAATTATGAGTAGCCACGCCGTGGCAGAGAGGTTACATCGCGTGTCCTGAGTTCGATCCCAGGCAACTGCAAAGTGAGATTTGTGGTGGACAGCGGCCCTGGGTGGGTGTTTTCTGGATCCTCCGGTTTCCCCCACCAGCATTCCACCAACGGCTCCATCATCTTTCCTTACATTTCATTTCGTCCTGACGCAGCCCCTGTCACCTAGGAACACTGAGACGACATATAACTTGATACCAGAAAGACATTAATATAAACAAAGGAGTAAATAAAAATAAATGACGTATACCAGAATAAATATGTGCCATAATGCTAGCATATACTCCAGAGACGGCCACAGTTACAAGGCCAGTCTACGAAGGTCAGTAAACTCTCTTTGCAATCCCTGTAAACAAACAACCCTACTCTATTGTCTGTTTTGTCCTCAAGACAAATTTGGTGCCACCCAGTCGGAAGCCAACCCATTGTTAAAATCCCATGCGTGCTTCTGACAACAGGCTTCAAGATTTTGACAGTCGCGCAGAACGCATGCCTTCGCATAATTTTTGCATGCGGACCGTTAGAGAAAGCGTCTCTGATGTTATGTCCGAAACTGGAAATTCTGAACATTGAGATAGTGGAGATAGTTACCAGCCAATAGAAAATTGATATTTGATCATGTGGTTTTGCAAACTCCGAGAAATACCTAGAGTGGGGGTAATTTTAAGTGATGGAGGAAATTAGGTTTTGCTAGTAAGGACACTTCGGTCCTGTGATGTACGTGAGACGGACGCGTATTCGGCGCCGCATAACAAGTACACTTCCGCGCCATGCACCGAGACAAAGTGTAATATATAACAATCGCTCCAATGAGAGCGCAAAGAGTAGGGAAGAATATAAGTATATCCGGTTCGACCACTTAGTGCGCTCTGCACTTCACATCACAATATTGACAGTGACGCTAAACACAGCAATGACACCGACGACGAGTTTACGGTGGCGAGCAAAGGAGCCTAGGGACAACAATAAACTTCTGTCTACCAGATTCGAGTTGTCATCATTTAACCCACAACCAGCCAGGACGCACCCACTGCTGAAATACAGATGAGAGTGCTCATGCGGGAGCTACAAGTCACCTCGAACCGGTTACAATCTCCCTCTCATTAACCTCCTCACGCCACCGATCCTTAATAGTGAGGCGTTGAGCACAAGAGAGAGCTCGACGTGGTTCGCTACGGGCCGGACCGCCTCAGCCCTCATTCTGTCATCCACTTCCCTCACTCTCATACCAAGATCATACACCCTGGATTCTCTCTCTCAGTGATCCAGAGATTCCGTTCCCTGACAACGGATGTGGTATAAGAGCGCAGTTAAAGAAGAGGAATTATGAGTTTCGGGTTTTCAAAACAGAGCAATAACCTACTGTTATTATAGAGTAGCATATTGACTCACATAGCTAGCTTTAGTTTGTATATATCGTGGAAACTATTTAAGAGAGCCCACTTGAATAACTTAACCTTAAATGCTAAGAGAAAAATTTACTCCAAAACTCATTCATATTATCACGTTTAAGTTCTGCACATACATTTTTTCTAAAACAGTGTGCATTTTTACTAAAACTGCACAATTTAGAAATTGACCTCAAATGTTGACAAAACATTTCAAGTTGAAATGTGTAAGGAATGTAGAAAATATTTTAACTACACTCTTTTAATCAAATTCGTTAGAGCCATTTCTTATGAAATCAAACCATTCGTAAAAGGTTCTAAATAGTGCCGTTTAAATAACAATACCAGGGTGGGTAAAAAAGTAATGCCTCCTATTTTTTTCTCCTTTAATTGCCAAGAAAATCGAATCCAATTTACATAGCTTGAAAAACTACAACATTGACGATTAATTTGTCACTATTGATTATAATCTCCGTCCTTTTTCACAGTTTTGGTCCACCTTTTAACTAGGGCATGTATTCCAGTGTGGTAAAACACACGGTCTTGCTTCCTAAGCCATTAATGCACGGACGTTTAGACAGCCTCCTCATCTTCAAAATGAATCCCACGATGAGCTTCCCTTAGTGGCTCGAACAGATGGAAGTCTGATGGTGCCAGGTCAGGGCTGTATGGGGCGGGGGAGCGGTAAGACTTGCATTCCAATTGCTCAATTTCTGCAGTGGTGTAACGGCTGGTGTGTGGTCCTGCATTGTCATGCAAAACAAGATCATCCACCATAGATTTTGTTGAGCGAACTCGGCGAAGACGTACTTTCAGCTTTTTGAGAGTTCTGACGTATTGGACAGAATTTATTGTGCATTCCTGCCCCAAAAAATCAATCATAAGCACACCCTCTGCATCCCAAAACACCGTCGCCATAACTTTTCCTGCCGACCGCTGAGTTTTGATTTTTGTTTTTTAGGTGACGTTGTGTGATGCCATTCCATTGACTGCCTCTTTGATTCAGGTTCAAAAACATGAACCCACGTTTCGTCTCCAGTAACAATTTTTTTTCCCTGAAACTTCTCTCCCTCCAAATTGAAGCGCTGCAAGTGTTGGGAGGCTATTGTTTTCCTTGTTTCCTTGTTTTGGGCGGTTAACATTCTTGGTACCCAACGTGAACAAACTTTTGGGTAACCCAGTTGTTGAATAATCGTCATCACACTGCCTTTACTGAGGGAGGTAAAGCGACACAATTCACCTGTTGTTACCCGGCGATCACCACGTATGATGTCATCGACTCGCTAAATGTTGTATGGAGTCACTGCAGTCACCGGCCTGCCGCTTCGCTTTTCGTCTGCCAATGGTGTTTGACCTTCAGCTTCGTTACAGCGACGAACCCATCGTCTAACAGTGCTGACATCCACCGTTGCATCACCATACACATTGTTTAGCCTTTCGTGAATGTGAATTGGCGTTTCACCTTCCGCAGTCAGAACGCCGTCTAATACGAATGTCGATGTCAGGGATTTTGCAGGAGGATGCAGTGCTGCCTCCTGTTGACTTAGGAAGTTACCACTGCAGGGGATTGGAGAAGGTTTGAGGAATTGCGCCAAATTCAAAGTTTTCATATAACTTACTTATTTAAGGAAAAAAACAGGAGGCATTACTTTTTGACCCACCCTCTTAAATACACACTTAACTGTCGCGTTTTATCTATGTTTATGTACAGATCAAGAGCAGATCTTCCTATATATTTCAGTCCTTTAACTATATTGGACAAAATGGGCAGCTTGGTAAAAATCTTACTTTATTTGCGTTAGTTAAAGCAAAAATCTCATCGCAGCGCTCATACCTTAAATAGCCTTTAGTTTTCCCGCGAAATAAAACCTCTTTTAATCTTCTACTGTACTTCAGCTCATATAATATAAAATCATCAATTTAATCTTAAGTATAAAATAAGATGAAACAAAGGAATGCTGTATAATTACATAAATATTGAGCAAATGTACAATAATTTACATAAACATATGAATGTACATGACAATTATTAAGATGAATGGGTAAAAATTGAGCAAAAATAATAACCTATAAAGTCTATTTTCTCGCGATATGACATGTAAGTTAAAGCAACGCGAATATTGATAGTGTTTTGTCTTTGTTTATAGTTGTGTTATATCCAGTATTTCATTTGTGGTTATAACATTTTATAAATATGCTGATGATGGGAGAGATGCACACTCCCGAAACGTTCATATCAAAATTCGCATTACTGAAGAAAAGACTGTTTTCAGTAAATTAAATGGCAGGACAGAAGATGGCGTGATGATTGTGTCAAATAAACGTAACTACTTAACTTGATTATCAAGCTGTATTGATCTTTGCTTCTTAATTCGACGGATTTACATTTTTAAGGCCGGTTTCCAAGATGAGCTGAACTGAAATCCAGCATCACGATTAAGCGTGCTCCTTTCAGAGGAAATCGCCAAAGCCTCCTTAATTTTCCGCTGCCAGTAACTGTTGCATTTTGCCAAGATGTTTGTCTCCCGAAAATTGGCTCTATGGTCGTTATCAAAACAATGTTCTGTCAGCCCAGAATTCTCAGGTTGCATTAAACGAATGCTCCGTTCATGTTCGATTATTCTAGTAGCGATGGTCCTTCCGGTTTGTCCTATATACACATTCACAGGGAATGCGGGACATTCCCGGAACTTGGAAGTTTAGTTTGTCTTTCACTGGTCTCAACAGATATGTAATCTTCGGAGGTGGCTTGTGGATGGTCCTGATGTTGTATTAGGCGAGAATTCTGCTGATTCTGCCGGATAGATTGCTGGTAAATGGGATGCAGGCTGTAGCGGTAGGCTTATCTGACGCTTGCTGTATTACAGGTTTCCCTTTCCTAGCTTTTGTGATCGAGGATTCAACGTCATATTCGGAGTAGCCGTTTTGACGGAAAGTGAGTCTCAGGTGCTGTAATTCCTGTCTAAGTGGCTGGGATCAGAGATAGACAAAGCTCTGTGGGCCAGTGTATTGAGAACTCCCATCGTAGTTTGAGTTGGGGAGGGGGCAATGATGAAAATCTTCGTGTCACATCCATGGAAAATGTGAACTAAAATACTAAATTTGGCATTAACAGAGTTTTTGACTTTGACTTAGCACATCCACATACACACATACACACATACATACATACATACATACATACATACATACATACATACATACATACATACATACATACATACATACATACATACATACATACATACATACATACATACATACATACATACATACATACATACATACATACATACATACATACATACATACATACATACATACATACATACTTACATACATACTTACATACATGCATACACACAGACATAACTCGTAGCAAAACCATCCATCGGGAGATAATTCCTGGGAATGGACGTTGTATAGTTTTGAAATATGTGTGTGTATGTGTGTGTGTATGTATGTATGTATGTATGTATGTATGTATGTATGTATGTATGTATGTATGTATGTATGTATGTATGTATGTATGTATGTATGTATGTATGTATGTATGTATGTATGTATGTATGTATGTATGTATGTATGTATGTATGTATGTATGTATGTATGTATGTATGTATGTATGTATGTATGTATGTATGTATGTATGTATGTATGTATGTATGTATGTATGTATGTATGTATGTATGTATGTATGTATGTATGTATGTATGTATGTATGTATGTATGTATGTATGTATGTATGTATGTATGTATGTATGTATGTATGTATGTATGTATGTATGTATGTATGTATGTATGTATGTATGTATGTATGTATGTATGTATGTATGTATGTATGTATTTTTTTTTTTTTTTTTATTTTATTGAACTTTAACAGCATGCCCCGTTACGGAGTAACATTACATGCATTTAATTACATAGATACATTATAAATAGTAATCACATTTTGATATTATTTTACAATAGTTTTTTAAATATTAGAATTTAAATGTTCAATTCACGTATTGTTTTAAAATAAAAATTGTTTACAAGTCGATTGAATTAACATATATACAAAAAGCTTTCAAATGTTTATTTATAAGGTTTTGGTTTGACACTGGCCAATTTCCTCCATTCTTGTGTACTTCTTCAATCAACTTGTCCCTCTGATGTTTTGTGTCTCTACATTCATAGATGAGGTGGTTTGCGGTCTGCTGTGGGCTATTGCAGGTGCATTGGGGATCATCTATGATATGAAATCTATACAAGTAAGCTTTAGTTTTTCCATGTCCTGATACCATTGCAGTGAATGTCGCTGTTAATGGTAGTTTTGTCTTAAGACGATCCTTTATCAAAGGGAAGAATGATTTGGTAAGGGCTCCTTTACTTGTACTGCTCCATCTCTGTTGCCACTGTAGATGTCCTGCCCTCTCTATTTCAGTTTTCAAAGAAGATTTTGGTACCTTGTTGTAAATAGTCTTTATTTCGATGTCTTCAGCAGCTGATTTTGCTAATATGTCTGCTAGCACGTTACCAGTAACTCCTGCATGTGCTTTCACCCAACTAAAGTGTATTGTCCACTGATTTCTTTCTAAAGTTCCTAGTCTATTAAGTGTCTCCTCAGGAATATAATTGTGTTTATTGTTGTTTTGTAAGGTGGATAGTGCCACCTGACTATCTGTAAATATGGCTACAGTCTTCTCTTTGTTCAGCGTATTTGCCATGTTTTGTAGCTCTTCGAGTGCTTTCAAAATAGCCAGTTGTTCGGCCTGATTGTTTGAACACCTTCCATCCAGCCTGAATTGCAGTTGTCGAATTACAGTATTGTGCTTGTACAGAACTACAGCAGCCCCGACTTTTTCATCTGATTTACTCCCATCCGTAAAAATTTGAAAGACGTATGCCCCATCATCCTCAACTGCTTTTATATGAGGTCGTTCTGCTGGATGGTTCCAGACGCTTGGTGGTAGGGGTGCATCATAGTCACGTTCACTGTGTATATCATTATACAGTTTTATTTTGCCTTGTATTGTTATACCAATTGGCTGGATGCCGGCAATAACACAAGATGCATCATAAGAAATTGTCCTATATGCCTTCGTCATTTTTATATTGAACAATCTCTGAATCCTCTCGAATTTTTTAATGTTCTTCTGCTTTTCTAGGGCAAATCCCCACACAGGAGCACCATAAGTTAAAATAGGTTCTATTGCGCCTTTATAAATAGTTTCTAGCGCCTTATTTCCCAGTTCCCAAGTGAGTTTTGCGCACTTGGAAAGATTATGCAGAAGTCGTAGTGCTTTGTCATGTACTTGATCTATGTGGTGATCAAAGCTAAACTTCCTATCAATGTAAATACCAAGATATTTAATAACATCCACTTGTTCCAGAGTTTTATTGTTCAGATATATGCTGATTGCTTCATTATGATTAGTTTTCTTCTTTGATATTACCAAAACTTTTGATTTTGAGTCGTTAAACTGGATTTTATTTTCTTTAGCCCATAACTCAATTTTCTTTATGTCCTGATTTGAAAAATTTTCAGCATCTAATATACTTTTTCCTTTTGTCATGACAAGTAAATCATCAGCAAATGCTATTACCTCTGTCCGCGTTGTAAATTCCAATTTTAGCAAAGAGTTATATAGTATATTCCAAAGTCCAGGCCCACAACAAGATCCTTGCGGACAGCCTCGCTGGACCTGTACTTCAGTCCTGAATTCATTCGTAGAGAGAGTTGCTTTCCTATTTTTAAAATAATCCTTTGTAAGTTGGTACAAATTTCTTGGGCACTTCATCTCTCTTAAGTTATTTAAGACACTAGGCCACCAACATGCATCAAAAGCTCCTTTCACGTCCAAACTCACCAAAACAACATAACCAAAAGATTTTAGCTCATCTTCAATGAATACCTTCAGCGCCATTGCTGCATCTGTCGTGCTTTTCTGAGCTTTAAATCCAAATTGTCTTGTACTGTAAAGGTTTCTCGTGTTAATATGATATTCAATCCTATTTATCATTAACTTTTCTAAAACTTTACCGCATATGTTCAACAAGCTGATTGGTCGATATTTTGTTATCGTTACACTATCTTCTTTGCCTGGCTTTACTATAGGAACTATAGATGAACGCTTCCATCTTTCTGGAAAATTTCCTTCCATAAGACATTGATTATATATTGCTGTAAAGAAATATGGGAACATTTTAAAAGCATTTAACAGAATATCACTAGATATTCCATCTTCTCCCGGTGACTTTTTTGGATTGAAATTTTTTAATACAACCCAAATTTCATTAGGTGTAAATTCCTTGTCATCTGGGGTACTAATTACTTCCTCTGCAAGCCTCCTTAGGTCTTTTTGTCGTTCAGTATCATCTTGTACCCTATCCTCCGGAATGAAGTTCTCCAGCATATACTTTAATGTGCTTGGTATATCTTCAGTATAGGTTCCATCTTCTCTTTGCAATGTAGTAAGTGAATTCTGATATCTTATTTTATTGGCTGCGATCTTATAGACTACAGTCCAAGGATTAGTCCCATCAGTTACATTACAAAATTCCCTCCAGGATTTAAACTTTTCGTCATTTATTTTCCTTTGGTATTGCCGATTACCTTCCAAGTACTGATTCCTTCTTTCTTCTCTTAACTGCTCATTATTAATAGTTCGTTGATATCGTCGTCTTAATGCATTTACCTTTTTCCTCAATATGGTTAGTTCAATGGTCCACCAGGGAACTGATTTGCCTTTAATTGCCTGCTTCTTACCCCTGCTTACTCTAAACGCTTCCCTGCATGCAGCTTCCATACTATTGTAGAACATTTCAATTGTATATTCAACATTATTTTCTTTTACTTTATGGGCGAGCTGTTCATCCACACTCTGTCCATTGCCCAGACAATTAAAATTTTTGGTCAGCTTTCGTGGCAACGTTTCCTCAAATGTCTTATAATTTTCTGGTCTAGTTATATATTTAATTCCCTTTAATGTACGAGTTTGGGTTTTGATTGCATTTCCTATTGTGAACGATATTATCTTATGATCAGAGCAGCTTTCTTGCTCTCCAACGGTCCATTCCCTTACATCTCTAAGGAGTTTGTCATTAACGATAGTCAAATCGACCCAACTCCTTCCAGTTTGGGATTCAAAAGTTGGCAAGCCGTTGTTTTCATTCATGATATGTAAATTTGTTGCTGTAATGAATTCTTCAAATATTCTACCACGCTGATTAGTTATTATATCATGCCAAAGTTTGTTTCTGGCGTTACTATCTGCTAGTATTATCAGACCCTTTCCTTTAATATGCTGGAGAATATTTTCAATCTTGTTAATGTCATCTTCTATATTCAAGTGCCCATCAAAGTACATACAAGCTGCAAAAAATGTTTTCTTATTATATACAACCTGTATAACGACACAATCACTGTCGGAAAGCTGACCAATGGTAGTTACGTCAATATTTTTGTTGTTTATAAATATTGCTGCTCGTTTACCCGTAGTACCAACTGTATATATTCTAAAATGTAATGGTACACCTGCTGGTTTATTGTTAATCAAGTAGGGCTCCTGAATAAATACTATATCTATAGCTTTTTCATTCACAAGCTGTACCAAATTAGCAGTCGCAATTCTTGAATGTCTCAAGTTAACCTGAAAACATGTTAATCTGTATCTATCCATTTTAATAGTCGGTATTGTCTTTTAGCCGCCTAAGTGTTGCTTGATAACAGGAGCAATTCGTATCCAGTGCAGAATGATTTTCTGACACTTTGTTGTCTCTGTTATATTTATTATACGTTACACAATTAATGCATTTATATGCAGCTCTGTTAGCAGTACATTCCTTTAGAGCATGCTTCTCTGCGCAATTTGGACATGTTTGCTGTCCTTTACAGTCCTGCGCACGATGATTATATTTACAGCAATTGAAGCAACGCGCAGCCTTGACATAATCATCCCAGTTACACATATTCCATCCTATTTTTAATCTTTTGCCAAGTATTTCCCTCCGTACAGTTGAAGTGACTTCAACAACCAAATTCAAATTCTTTTTCCTATCATGAAAGGAAAATTTAGGCTGAATCTCTGTGCTGAAATTCTCCAGCTCTGTATTTTGTGCTGTTAAAACCTCCACAGCATTCTCCGTTGTTATCTCATCTGGTATATTGAAAATAATTATTCTTGGATTTCTTTTCTTTGAGACGGTAGCCTCAAGCTCCTCTCCACACTTATTATTTATATTGTTGCAAATAGTATCTACTTCAGCTTTATTGTTCGATTGTATTAGAACTTGTCCGTTCCTCAATGCCTTTACAGACTGAACACCAACCTTCATCTCTACAGGATTAACCTTAGTTTTCACCAGTGTCTTTATATATTCCACACTTTGATTATTCTTGCTCCGAACAAGCAGTTTAAAGCACTTAGAGTCCCCTGTACGTGCAGCGCCAGTCAACACCGAAGCATAACTCCTTTCTACCCCAAATTGCTCCACAACCCGTTCGGAAGATATCACCCCAGGTGTCACTTGTGATGCTATTCTCGCTCTCTTGCCAACACTTAACTGTTCCTGATAGTTCTGCACTGCCATTTGTAAACTTTCGGTTTCATTTTCCTTCTGATTCACGATGTCTTTCATTTTTGTAAAATATTTACGTAAACTACTTACCGACTTCACAATATCCTGCTTCAAATCTTGACGCAAGTTTTTACTAGCCTCCGTAACATTTAAGAGCATTCTAAAGGCTCTCTCAATACCCTCACTAACTTCATCCACCATTTTGAAATCTCATGTATGTATGTATGTATGTATGTATGTATGTATGTATGTATGTATGTATGTATGTATGTATGTATGTATGTATGTATGTATGTATGTATGTATGTATGTATGTATGTATGTATGTATGTATGTATGTATGTATGTATGTATGTATGTATGTATGTATGTATGTATGTATGTATGTATGTATGTATGTATGTATGTATGTATGTATGTATGTATGTATGTATGTATGTATGTATGTATGTATGTATGTATGTATGTATGTATGTATGTATGTATGTATGTATGTATGTATGTATGTATGTATGTATGTATGTATGTATGTATGTATGTATGTATGTATGTATGTATGTATGTATGTATGTATGTATGTATGTATGTATGTATGTATGTATGTATGTATGTATGTATGTATGTATGTATGTATGTATGTATGTATGTATGTATGTATGTATGTATGTATGTATGTATGTATGTATGTATGTATGTATGTATGTATGTATGTATGTATGTATGTATGTATGTATGTATGTATGTATGTATGTATGTATGTATGTATGTATGTATGTATGTATGTATGTATGTATGTATGTATGTATGTATGTATGTATGTATGTATGTATGTATGTATGTATGTATGTATGTATGTATGTATGTATGTATGTATGTATGTATGTATGTATGTATGTATGTATGTATGTATGTATGTATGTATGTATGTATGTATGTATGTATGTATTCACTGCAATTGGGTACTACCCGGTGGCAGAGTTAAGAATACAGATCAAATTACAAATACTAGATTTACAACAATAACACAATAAACAATACAAACATGATATTATTTTAACTTTAGTCACTTAAAATATATATAATTACTTCTCTATTTACATGTTATATACCATTATAATTTAAAAGTTTAACTATAAACCATCTACATGTTTTCTAAATTTCTGCATCGACAGGGGACAGCCCTGAAAGACTGCTATAGGCAATTCATTCCATTCTTCAATGGTTCTATTAACAAAAGAAAATTACCTACGTCGGTTCTGTATCTTCTACCCTTAATTTTATACCTATGATCGTTTCGTCCATAATAATCCGGATTATCTAACCTTACACTAACGTCCACCCATGCCTTTACACCAGCATTAGCTTTGAATAATGCTACCAACCTATGTTTTTTACGCCTAATTCTTAATTCCTCCCATTTAGTCTCATCTCCTTTTATAGGCCCAAAATACTTGCTTCTTTTTATGAATTTTATTGCCCTCTTCTGTATTTTTTCTAATGGATCGATTTGGTTAGCTCTATACGGGTCCCAGCATGCTACTCCATATTCCATAACCGGCCGCACTAAGGCCTTGTAGGCAATTTCCCTGGACCTAGCGCGCGCGTGTGTGTGTGTGTCTGTGTGTGTCTGTGTGTGTGCGTGTGTAGGTGTGTGTTAACAATTAAGCGGTGCTGAAAGTAATATAACGAGTAAATAAAGTGATGTGAATGTAACATAGATGTTATGTTTCTCGTGGCCAAGCAAAGCCAGCGCACTGCGATATTGTTTAAAAACTTTTATGTTCCCGTTTTCTTCCAACGAAATGTATAAATAATCTATTTCTGCAAATGTTTATCTAGATTAACAGATATCTCTTATTAAAGTAGAGTGGCCATGTGAACGTAAGCGGGTATGTTTTGAAGCGACAGAACGTAGAATTCTGTTTTGCTAACCAACACACGTTACAAAGACCTTGACAACTGAAAGTGATTGTCCAGCTGGAATGAGTGACCTAGTTAAATATTCTAACGATATAGAATGGCCGAACTTTCTCACCTGAGTGTGTGTTGGGTTCATATGAAACTCTCGACTCACCGACGAAGGTGGTCCGAAATGTTCTAGGCGTGAAAGTGAAAAACGACAATTTATGTTTTCAAAGTACTTTTATTTATCAACATAACCTCCTAATAATATATTTTGTCAAGCGGTGTTCCACTCTCCATGGTGTTTCTCTGGAAGTCCTGCAATTGCTTCTCCATTGGACGAAAAGCGCCTATCAGCGAGAAATTTTCTCAATTTTGTAAACAGATGGAAGTCCGAGGGAGCCAAATCTGGGGAATAGGGTGGATGCTCCAGCACCTCATAGCGCAGATGTCTCAATTTTCCCTTTGTCAAAACACTCTTGTGGGCAAGTGCATTCTCCGGATTGAAAACATTTTTTTTTGCCTTTTTAACCCGGGTCCGTTTCCACGAATGCATTCAATTTGGTTAGAAATTGAGAGTAGTATGCTCCAGTAATGGTTTTAGCTTTTCTAATGCAAATAATTCGCCAAAATCCTATTTTTATTTACATTAATTCAAATGTCTGAACATTGTCCATAAAATATTCCAGGACGATTGAACCAAAAAGTTGCTTAATTTAGTCGTCCGGACTATCAATTGCATAACAGATTTCTCTAAATAGACTACGAGGGTGCGTCAAAAAGTAATGCCTCCTATTTTTTTCCCTTAAATAAGTAAGTTATGTTAACACTTTGAATTTGGCACGATTCCTTAAACTTTCTTCTCCAATCCTCTGCAGCAGTAAGGGCCGCGCCGTGGCTCAGTGGTTAGAGCGCTTGGCTCTCACCAAGGCGGCCCGGGTTCGATCCCAGGTGACCGCAAAGTGAGATTAGTGGTGGACAACACGGCGTTGGGGCGGGTTTTCTCCGCGACCTCCGGTTTCACCCACCATCTCATTCCACCGGTGCTCCATCTTCATCTCATGTATCATCAGTGGCATCGCCTGCGGTGCCGTATGTAGTAAAAGCGGGCGTTAAACATTACATATTTCATTTCTGCAGTAGTGACTTCCTAAGTCAACAGGTGGCAGCACTGCATCCTCTTACAAAATGGCTGACATCGACATTCGTATTAGACAGCGTTCTGTCATTGAATTTTTGACTGCGGAACGTGAAACGCCAATGCGCATTCACGAAAGGCTAAAAAATGTGTATGGTGATGTAACGGTGGATGTCAGCACTGTTAGACGATGAGTTCGTCGCTGTAACGAAGCTGAAGGGCAAACAGCATTGGCAGATGAAAAGCGAAGCGGCAGGGTGGTGACTGCAGAGACTCCATGCAACATTCAGCGAGTCGATGACATCATTCGTGGTGATCGCCGGATAACAACAGGTGAATTGTGTCGCATTACCTCCCACAGTAAAGGCAGTGTGATAACGATTATTCAGCAACCGGGTTACTCAAAAGTTTGTTCACGTTGGGTACCAAGAACGTTAACCGCCCAAAACAAAGAAACATGGAAAACAATAGCCTCCGAACACTTGCAGCGTTTCAATTTGGAGGGAGAGGAGTTTCTGGAAAAAAATTGTTACTGAAGACGAAGTGTAGGTTCATTTTTTGAACCTGAATCAAAGAATCAGTCAATGGAATGGCATCACACAACGTCACAGAAGGAAAAAGAGTTCAAAACTCAGCGGTCGGCAGGGAAAGTTATGGCGACGTGTTTTGGGATGCAGAGGGTGTGCTTATGATTGATTTTCTGGAACACGGATGCACAATAAATTCTGTCCAATACGTCAGAACTCTCAAAAACCTGAAAGCATGTCTTCGCCGGGTTTGCCCAACAAAAACTATGGCGGATGTTCTTCTTTTGCATGACCTTGCAAGACCACACAACAGCCGTTCCACCACTGCAGAAATTGAGAAATTGGGATGGCAAGTCTTACCTCACTGACCTGGCACCATCAGACTTCCATCTGTTCGGGCCACTAAAGGAAGCTCATCGTGGGATTCATTTTGAAGATGAGGAGGCTGTGAAAACGTCCGTGCGTCAATGACTTAGGAAGCAAGACCGTGTGTTTTACCATACTGGAATACATGCCCTAGTTAAAAGGTGGACCAAAACTGTGGAAAAGGACGGAGATTATATTGAATAGTGACAAATTAATCGTCAATGTTGTAGTTTTCAAGCTATGTAAATTGGATTCAATTTTCTTGGCAATTAAGAGGAAAACAAGTAGGAAGTATTACTTTTTGACGCACCCTCGTATAATACCGCCAAATTCTTTAAGTGTCAAGACCATACCTAATAATGATTTGCCATCCCAGAAAACTAACGCCATGAACTTTCTCGTCGATGGTACAATCATGAAGCAGGCTGGATGCTGCACCACGATAATGCACGGCCGCATATTGCCAATATTGTTACTGAATATCTTGCAAAAATCAACGTGAAGTACATCCTTCATCCTCCCTATAGTCCGGATTTAGTTCCATGTGACTTTTTTCTATTCCCTAACTTGAAGAAACGCCTTCATAGGAGGCATTATCCATAATGAGAAGCAGTGGTGAAGGCTGCGGAGGTGATTTTGAATGATTTCTCAAAATTGGTTTCCCGAATGTCTTAAGACTGGCAGAAACCCTGGGGCAAGTGCATCGCATTCAGGGGAGACTATTTTGAAAAGGACCATCAAAATATGAGGATGAGTAAACGTACGTTGTCAAAAAAAATTGTGATCATTCTTTATTGAACAGCTCTCGCAGTATGCAGAAGTCGTTACTAGTTGTCGTAGTTCTAAAAATGTATGCAGACCTCATTATCTGTAACAAATATCAGTGGTTGGACATAGCTGCTTCCTCGATGTGTTGACCAATTTTGTCAGTATAGTATACATGAATCGTTACTCATCGTCGTAGTTCTGGAAACTTACGCAGACCTCCTTATCTGCCAATGGGGGAAGTAGTAGTGTAGTGTTTAACGCCCGCTTTTACTACATACGGCACCGCAGGCGATGACACTGATGATACATGAGATGAAGATGGAGCACCGGTGGAATGAGATGGCGGGGTAAACCGGAGCTCCCGGAGAAAACCTGCCCCAGCGCCGTGTTGTCCAACGGGGAAATGGTTAGAGCTTCCTGCTCCTACTGAATGCAATGTCCAGTTACTTAGTTTAAGTTGTTTTCGTCCATTTTAATACAAAGTTTCTTGGATTTAACATCTAAAGTCTGATTTTTAAAAGAAGATTCGTAAACGTCATCTGTTTCTCCACTTGGGGAGCTGCAATGTTGCCGAGAAGCAGTTAGCAAGTTATGCATATCTCCCTCTTTACTCTCTCAGTACTCAAAACATATGAACAAGCTTTCGAATTTATCTATCCTCTGCGAAAACATGCATATTTAATCTGTAATAGCTTATTTTAAGAACAAAAGTAAGTTTTTCTCAGTGCACCTTTACTGCGGTGTAGCGTCTTCACAGGTGTGAGTTTTAAAAATAATATTTACTACATGAACAATAATAAAGAGGTGACCTTTTGTGCTACCTCTCAGTGTACCTTCAGCAGCACCTTGACAAGTATGGCCGGCGCTTATCCAAGTTTCATTCAACCACATTATTTCATGCAAGTTTTTATTCAGTATTTCTCTTAAAAACAAAGCCCTTAGCCCTACAATATCTGATCTTTCGAGCATCAATTTTCTATTATTTATTTTTTGACTCGAATCCCAGATCATGGAGTACTGTGTTCAAAGAGCTAAGCTTCCTTCAAATAGCTCTACTTCTTTAAGAGAAGAAAGAAGCTTACGTATGACAATAGTCCTATGCCTTTTTATGGCATCTAACTGGAAACTATCCAGTTGGAGATTGGTGATGCTCTTAGTCTTTGTTTCCCAGGAGTTACAATTCGTAATGGACCTGGCTGTAGCGCTTCTCTGTAGCTCGTCATTATGAAATTAGCGTCAATTGTACAAAAGAGCTATATCTTTTACAGCAGCAAGGATATATCATATGAGTTTTGTAATAGGTATAATAGGATATGGCGCAAGTACATGGGCACATAGGTTAAGGGTCAAATCCTGTGCAAATTTAATCCGAAAAACTCAGCAGCGGAGCTACAAAAACGACGTCTACTTTGGCCCTACTAATAGTAGCGCGAATTTGGCCTATTGAGTATATCATTAGCTTAAGGGGTGCAACTTATTGGCTAATGAAGATAGAATTTGGGATTTTTTTTTTAAATTATTGCAAAAGGTGCAATACTAAGAAAGAAGTTTTTTTTTATTTTATAATTTTTTTTATTGATCGATCAGCAGTACAATGCTTTACAGATCAGAGTGAAAAGAAGGTAACAGTACAATAAGAACAATAACACTCAGGGGTAGGCTAACAGGCCGCCCCCTAACTACATTAAGTTAGAACTCCAATAATACTCTCTGAGAAATTATGTCAATATTGAAGATGTAAGACAGACATCAAGCACTAGAATCACTCGAATCAGATGTATCACTTAAAAGCAAGTCCTGTTGTAGTCTCCTCTTTAAGCGCGAGGGTTGGCGCGTAGGACGCCGATGCTATAATGCACAGCTCCTGGAACTTCTTGCAGCGTGGAAAAGAAACGACGGGCGATCCTGCGAATGTAGTCGTGAAGTGGTAACAGTCCTAGTTCGTGATGGAGCTGCTGATTACGGATGAACCATGGAGCGTTGGTAGCGATGCGCATGAAGCGATTCTGTATGACCTGAAGACGACGCAGATGACATGTGTGTGCAGCCCCCCCTCCCGCACTTGGCAGGCATATGTAATAAGCGGACGAACGAGTGATATGTAGAGTAAGAATGAAGGCTATAGGCCGAGGCTGGAATGGCGATGCAAAAGAGGTAAGAGTTTTGAAAGTCTCCCGCAGGCGAGTGATATAAGACGATCGATGTGAGCATGCCAGGTCAGTCGAGAGTCCAAAAGCACTCCAAGGTATTTAACGGGAGTTGTAGTGGGGAGCCAAGGGACATTGTTCCTGTAGAGACACAACGGAGGAAGCGGAGTATATCGGCGAAGAGTGAAGATTTTAGCTTCGGTTTCCAGAGGGTTCAATGAGATCCGCCAAGTGCTGAACCAATGAGTTAGGCGATCTAAAGAGAGCTGTACTACTTGTTGTGCGCGCTGGAGATTAACATATAGTATTGTGTCATAAGCATAAAGAGCTAAAAAAGTCGGAGCTAAGTCAGGAATATCAGAAATGTGTATATTAAATAGAGTTGGGGCCAGGATAGAACCCTGTGGGACACCTGCTGTAATATTACGTGGGGATGAAAGATTTCCACCAATGCGTACTGGAAAGCTGCGGTCGTAGAGGAAACTGTGGATTAGATGTGATAAGTAATTAGGAAGACCGATGCGTTAGAGCTTAAGGAGCAAACCATCATGCCAAACCTTGTCAAATGCCTGTGCCACATCAAGGAAGACAGCCATGATATACTGATGGGCCTCGAAGCCGTGGACAATTGACTGAGTTAATCGTAAAAGCTGATGGGTAGTGGAATGTTTGTGACGAAATCCAAATTGATAAGGCGGAAGAACATGGTTATGATTAAGGTAAGACAGAAGACGGCGATGAATTACTTTTTCAAATAGCTTGGAGAGGGTCGGCAACAGACTTATAGGACGATAGCTTTCGGGGAGGTGTTTGGGTTTATTGGGCTTATGGAACACTGCTATATTGGCAAACTTCCAGATGCGAGGAAAATAGCCGAGGCGTAGACAGGCATTGAGGATGGATGACAAGTACTAAGAAACAAGTGAAAATTATTTATTAGAAGAATGTCAAATAGAGTGGGATAATGCACACGTAGGAATAGGAGAACATGATTTATTTCCAGACATTAAAGAGAAGCTAAAATTGGAACATATAAAAACCAAGAAAAAGATTTTTTTCAATTTGTTACAGGACATGGCCCATATAATGTATATTTAAAAAGAATCGGGAAGAAGAACTCAGATTTATGTGAGCAATGTAACTGTTTAGATTTGCCTGAGCATGTTATTTTTGAGAGCAATAAATATAGTGATCAAATAGAAGACGATCGAAACTTTAAGGAAAATGTTTATGGGTCATCTAAAGAGATGCAGAAGTTCATGTACATATAGAAAATATGTCTCAGATAATATCAGTTAAGGCGTTGGAGGAATATATGACCCGTGACAAAATATTTCAAGAAAGAAATGTAAGAAAATTTCAGACTACGAGAAAAGAATATAACTTAAGAGATCGTGGGAGCGACAAAGGACCAAGAGAAACTGAAGATACAGATTACCAGACTTGAAGACCTCATTTAAGACGCCAATTATGGACATCAGAAAGAAGGGAGAAAGCCAGAAAGAGAATACCAGGAGAGAGAAGATGTACATGGAGAGTATCAGAGCGGACAGAAACAACTGATTATACAAAAGCGGAGAGATGACTACCCGGATGTCTGGGACTGACGAACCAGCTCCATCTACTGATGCCAGTTCCTTTAGGAGATGGATACCAGTAGGAGGAAGCTTTGGATACCAGTTGCAGAAGAGGACATTTTAAAACTGTAGGAAACAGTCCTTCGTAGCTTGTTATAAGAATTAAAGCTGTAGTAGAAATGTAGATTTGATTTATATTGTTGAAGTAGAAGTAAAGTAGAAAAAGGACTGTTTTAGATGGATTATATTTGTAAGGTTACTGGAATCCAGTATTCTTTAGGTTTAATTAGTTCGTTAAGGTAGAAAGTAGATTATAACTGCAAAATTTGTAAATTGTTTTGTGAAATCTGATTTAGAAGTCAATAAAGTTAAAATGAAGTTTGCATAATAAGACCTGGTATAGATTCCATAAACTGGGCCATTAGATATGCAGTTTTTATTTCTTCTTTTGTAGCGCTTCTCTTCAGAAACAGTCACTTTACCGTATCCTTCTTACTTGATTGACAGGAATAAGTAATTCTCTGTGAAGGAGGAAATTGCCTCTTTCTGTTCAAAAAATTCCCAAAGAGAACAGACAAATGCTCCAGCTTGACTGTTCAATGTAACATCCCGACATAAGCTGATCTATCTTTGTCTTGGATCATGAATCCTCGGTCCACCTCTAATCCTACTGCCACTAAGTCTTGCTTCCATAACAACGTATTTTAATAGTGTTTTAACAAAGCGGGCTTACAACACCCAACGCAACTGAACTTCAGGCAAACTGTTTCTCGCACACAACTCGCTTGAGGAATGTGTGATTAACCAGCGTAACCAATGTGGAAACTTCGCTTATGTTTCCATAGCAACGTCTTTCCCTTAATACCCACCAGTCATGTATCTTCTTTTAAAAATCAAATGTAACATGGTCTCTACGGCTGTTTTCAAAAACATAGGCTGATTACATTTTCACATGTTTATTTGCTGTGTTAGTGTAATGACATTTTACCAGTACGTTAAATTTTACAACACAGGAATCCACTGTTTTAATTGCAGGAGATGAATATTGAAGTATTTGGACAAATCACAGCAAGTGAAATATGATTTCAGACATCCACCAAAAGCTGTTTTACACTGCGTTGTTGACCTCTCTAGGTTTTGTCCTGATTTTTTTTTTCTGTGGACCTGCTTAATCTACATACATCTCCGTCTCGTTATTCGCCCGCTCTGTAACATGACTGCTTCACATTCAAAAGCTCCCGATTCCGAATCTTAGTGAGAGGGAGGTTTTTTTTGTTGTTGTTGTTGTAATTTTACGTCCTCCAACGATAAGTCATATTGGACGATGGATGGAATGGGTGAAATGATGCTCAAATGAGCCCAGGGTCCACAGAGCTTAAGGTTACCCGACATTTGTCTTTCAGGATAAGGGAAAACCCAAGAAAAACCTTATCCAGGTAACTCACCTTGACTGAGATTCGAACTCGGGACCTCTTGAACGTGTGGCAGACTTGCTACCACCACGCTACCGAGGCGGGCAGAGGGAGTTATATGGATAAGGTTTATTCCGGGGTTTAATAGATGTATGGGAACTCTAAGCACTATGGACCCTGGCTCATTTGAGCATTGTTTATCCGTTATATTCATCGTCCGATATGACTTAATGTTGAAGGATGCAAATTAAAAAAAGAACTCGTCCATTATAACTGTTCTGAAGAATACACTGCAAGGTACATATAGCAATACTGCAAAAGGTACTAAAAAGGTCACCATTACAACAGCCAAAATACCTCTGAGAAGTATTAAAATATCTCCACCAACATCTAAAATAAACGTAAGAATGTCCGGAAAGTCTTTGAAGATTAGTACAAAGCCTGTTCAATAAAGAATGATCACAGTTATTTTTGACCACCTACCTTTACTCATCCTCATAATTCTAATGGTCCTTCTCAAAATAGTCTACCTTGAATGCGACGCACTTGTCCCAGAGTTTCTGCCAGTCTTCAAAGACATGCTGCAAACCATTTTTTGAGAGATTCTTCAATGTCGCCTCCGCAGCCTTCACCCCTGCTTCTGATGATGCATAATGCCTCCCACGAAGGCTTTTCATCAAGTTAGTGAATAGAAAAAAGTCACATGGGGCTAAATCCGGACTATAGGGAGGGTGAGGGATGCATTTCACGTTGATTTTTGCAAGATATTCAGCAACAACATTGGCAATATGTGGCCGAGGAATATCGTAGTGCAGCATCTAGCCTGCTTCATGGAAATGTGGTCTTTTGCGCCTGATATGGATTTGCAATGTTTTCAGGACATCCCTGTAGTATTGTCCAGTTACTGATGTGTGTGCCGGTACAACATGCTGACAAACCATTCCATGAATACCAAAAAATGAGATGATCATATCTTTCCCAGCAGAAGCAACCACTTTTGCTTTTTTGGGGGTTGGTGATGAAGGAGATTTCCACACTGAGCTTTGCTGTTTGCTCTCAGGATCAAAATGATGTAGCCAAGTTTCATCAGCAGTTATTACGTTTGAAAGAAACTCCGGATCTTCCTCTAACATCAACTTTAACTGCGTGTTACCTCCATTGCAGCGGTAGGTGATACTGAACATATCTGAACTTGCCTGGTTCTCACATACTCGCCGAGGTCTACTTCCCATAAGCCCCAGCCCCGTAGGACCGGGAACCCGGGCCTCGTCTGTTATTTCCATTAGGACAGCACCTATTTTATAAGCTGCCCCCCCGTCTGCACACGGCAAACAGGACGGATGTGGATACGCCACATACGCGCCAGTCCTTAATGAACCAGCTACCAAATAACCTTGGTAGGGCCGCCAGTGTCTAGCTCACCAGCTACTAGCTCTGCAGGCTAGTCCCCGGGACTTATAAGACAACCCTCTGCCCCCTCCGGGCGGCCCTTGGCGGCCTGGCCGGAGGTACCCAATTGCCCGTGGGTGACGGGAACCATCTGCCCCCTCGAGACCAACCCAATCCGAACAACTCCCATGCGGGAGGGGCTCGTTATGTTCGGCCCGAGGTTCCTCTAGTAACGTCAGAGGTACCACGAGTGCTAGGGGTCCGTAGCGCCGGCACTTTGGCAGCTAAAAGGGACGGATCCCTTCCCCTACGGGGGCCTGGTTCTCACAGGCGGGAACGAGAGTACTAACAATGAAACTACTGTGGCGTGTTTGTTTCTCATTAAACTAACAGAATATAAGATTGAATTGTAGTGCGAAAAATTATGACCGTAAAAAATTATGATAATTCTTTATTGAACAACCATCGTAAAATAGGATAGAATACATTCAAATGCCTCCAAAACGTCTAAAGGTGTGCAGCAGGACTTAGAATACTTTTAAAATGCTTAAAATTAGCGGAAAAAATCTATAGTTAATATAGAAAAGACCAAGCCTAGATTTATATAAAGTCCAAGTGATAAGAGGAATACCCATGACTAGAAGAGCAACATTTAGGTTAGGTTATGCTTACCTAAAGCCAACATAGACAATCTTGACCTTGAATAGGTAGAATCAGACTGAAAATTTGAAAACCATACCCGGGATTTGAACTACGGATCTCCCTAACCTAATAGTGGTTTAACTATGAAGCCTGAGAATTAAGTACGATGGTGGGTCAAAAAGTAATGGCTCCTAGATTTTTTCCTTAAATAAGTAAGTTATGTGAAAACTTTGAATTTGGCGCAATTCCTCAAACCTTCTTCTCCAATCCCCTGCAGTAGTAACTTCCTAAGTCAACAGGTGGCAGTACTGCATCATCTTACAAAATGGCTGACATCGACATTCGTATTAGAGAGGGTTCTGTGATTGAATTTTTGGCTGCGGAAGGTGAAACGCCAATGCGCATTCACGAAAGGCTAAAAAATGTGTATGGTGATGCAACGATGGATGTCAGCACTGTTAGACGATGGGTGCGTCGCTGTAACGAAGCTGAAGGGCAAACACCATTGGCAGATGAAAAGCGAAGCGGCAGGCCGGTGACTGCAGTGGATCCATGCAACATTCAGCGAGTCGATGACATCATTCGTGGTGATCGCCGGGTAACAACAGGCGAAGTGTGTCGCACTACCTCCCTCAGTAAAGGCAGTGTGATGACGATTATTCAACAACTGGGTTACTCAAAAGTTTGTTCACGTTGGGTACCAAGAATGTTAACCGCGCAAAACAAAGAAACAAGGAAAACAATAGTCTCCGAACACTTGAGGCGCTTCAATTTAGGGGGATAGGAGTTTCTGGAAAAAAATTATACTGGAGGCGAAACGTAGGTTCATTTTTTTGAACTTGCATCAAAGAGGCAGTCAATGGAATAGCATCACACAATGTCACCGAAGGAAAAAAAAAAAAAAAATCAAAACTCAGCGGTCGGCAGGGAAAGTTATGCCGATAGTGTTTTGGGATGCAGAGAGTGTGCTTATGATTGACTTTTGGGAGCAGGGATGCACAATAAATTCTGTCCAATACGTCAGAACTGTGAAAAGCTGAAAGCACGTCTTCACCGAGTTCGCCCAATGATAACTATGGCGGATGTTCTTCTTTTACATGACAATGCAAGACCACACACCAGCCATTACACCACTGCAGAAATTGAGAAATTGGGATGGCAAGTCTTACCTCACTGACCTGGCACCATCAGACTTCCATCTGTTCGGGCCACTAAAGGAAGCTCATCGTGGGATTCATTTTGAAGATGAGGAGGCTGTGAAAACGTCCGTGCGTCAATGGCTTAGGAAGCAAGACCGTGTGTTTTACCACACTGGAATACATGTCTTAGTTAAAAGGTGGACCAAAACTGTGGAAAAGGACGGAGATTATATTGAATAGTGACAACATAGTACGTCACCACAAACGGTTCGTATCTCATCATATATATAAGATCTCCCACTGGTTCACGAGGAAATATACCAGTTAGTTGGAGAATTTAATGCCATGCTGGCATGTTACCATGGTTAAGAGCAACCGGACAGAGACCAGCAGATCCGTGCTTCATATCCCGGCTATGACATTGAATTTTTCAGTCTGACCTTACGTATTCAAACAATAGCCTACGCATAGGTAGCGTAGAAGAATGACTAATTATCTTATGACATATCAAATGCATTATACCTACTGTTGTTATACTGTTGTTCCCAGAACCTAACAGAAACACTTCTCCTAGTATTAGCTAGATTAGCTAATCTTGGCGAACATCTGGCCTAGACTACTGCTATTATATCTACTATTGAAACTACGCCATCCGTATGTACAATCACACCAAGGGAATGCTTGGATTTAAACATTTAGAAAGTACATCCATGAAATAATTACTGTTGGAGAAACAGGGGGCATTGTCCCTGAACAATACAGCAGCCGTAGAGGAGCCATGTCCCTACCTTCTTTCTCCCCATCTACCTCAATTACATCCCCCTCGTCCCGTCTGATAAGTGGTTAAGCCCCATCAAGGGCAGGTGCACATCAAACACTCCTTCGGTTTACCCTCAGCTCGTTTATTGAACCCTCGTATTCAATTTCCAGTGAACAGTCTCCGAAATCCAATTCATTCCGAATTAATTTTGTACAAGAGATAACAAACATTTACGCCACAAAAGTACGTCAAGTAAGTATTTTTGTCGCATTAGATTCCAAGATACTGATTATCGGCTTGAATTGTAAATGTCGAGATTTCACCTTAAATATATGTTTTGAGGGGCTCCTGAGTAAAAAGAAGCATATTTATCAAAGGTTCCTTGTCTGTGTGTGAACGAACTGGCCTAAAACAGAAATACAAACTTGATACGTAAGTCCTGCATCTTCCGAAAAGTGAGTGAATGAGTGAGAGTGACTGAGTGAATGAATGAGTAAATAAAAGAGTGAGTGAAAGAGTGAGTGAATGAATGAGCAAATAAAAGTAGGTGAGTGAGTGAATGAGTGAGAGGATGACTGAGTGAATGAATGAGTAAATGAAAGTGAGTGAGTGAGTGAGTGAGTGAGTGAGTGAGTGAAAGAGTGAGTCAATGAGTAAGAGTGTGAGTAAGAGGGCGAGAGAGTGCGTGAGAAAGTGGGTGAACGAGAGATTGTGTAGGTGAGGGAGTGGATAAGTGAGAGAGTGGATGTGTGAGAGGGTGAGTACGACGGTGAGTGATTGAGAAGGTGAGAGAGATTGGAGAAAATGAATGAGTAAGTGGGTAAGTGAGAGGGCGAGAGAGTAAGTAAAAGATTGAGTGAGTGAGAGATTGACTGAGTGACAGATTGACTGAGTAAGACAGTGAGTGAGAGGGTGAATAAGTGAGAGAGTGAGGGAATGTGTGCGAGGGTGTTTGAGTGAGAGGGTGAGTGTAGGATGAGTGAGACCGTGAGTGAGTGCGTGAGACAGTGAGTGCGAGGGTCATTGTTTGAGAGTGTGAGTGAGAGAGTAAGTGACTGCGAAGGTGGGTGAACGACAGAGCTCTATAGTAGATAGAACACCACGCTGTCTGGATCTGATCACCCCTTGGTTCTCACCTTTACCCATACCTCCCAGGGTCACGTTAGAAGTTCCTTGTTTACGCAGAACCATAGTTGAAGTTCTTTCAGCAGGTGCTCCGTACTCACGGCTTTTCCAGGTTTTCCTCGGTCTTCATAACTGGCAAATGCCTGAAAGGTACTCTAAGCTTAGCATGGAACGTTTGCTTTACCAAATATAATTCCATTTTAGTATCGTCAATATCATCCTTAGAAAATAAAATTCTCTGGCCAGTCGTTAAGCCTATCACGGGTCTCATCTTTTTATTTAAATTAATCATATCATCTTTAGCTTTCCTTGCCCTTGTTTCTGGATGTCTTTCCTCTAATTTGCGTGTTGCCCTTTAATCCGGTCTAATAGACTTAAATCGCTTTAACTACATGGTAATATCGTGACGAATTTGTTAGGATATCTAAACTTGGGGCTTGGTAAGTGGTAAACAATTAGACCTCTAGGACTCATCCCTGTGCCGTAACACATATCCACAGAGTCCTTAATGTATAAGGGGGGAGCCAAAAGTACAAGGGGGTACCCTCCGAGAGCGCTGCCACTCGTAGACGTAGTGCAGGGTTCTCACGCTAGATGGTGTCAGTAGAGACCTTCATGAAACAGCTGTGCAGACGGTGTCAGTGTAAAGCTGAACGTGCAAGTGGGTATTGTGTTTATCTGACTGTTGGCGGGTTACTTCTGCGAAGTCGTTATGGCAACTTTAAAAGAACAAAGAGTGTGTGTGAAATTTTGTTTCCTGCTCAAAAAACTGCAACGGAGACTCACCAAATGCTTCAGGAAGCTTTGCAGGAGGACGCTATAAGACGCACACAAGTTTTCGAGTGGTTTGGCGCTTTAAACGTGGTGAGATGTGTGTTGAGACCAAGCTCGTTCTGAACGCCCTTCAACATTCCGAAATGAAGAGAACATTGAAAAGGTCCTCCAAAAGATCAACGAGGATCGTCGCCAAACGATCGACCAAATTTCAGCAGCGACAGGAGTCAGTTGGAGCTCGTGCCAGCGGATTTTGAGGGAGGATTTGCACATGAGACGTGTTGCTGCTAAATTTGTTCCGCGCCTTCTCACACAGGAGCACAAAACCATCCGCATGAATGTGTGTCAGGACTTGAAAACAGTCATTGCACGTGATCCAAACTTCTTGAACAAAGTCATTACAGGGGATGAGAGTTAGTGTTACGGGTATGACCCAGCAACCAAGCAAGCGTAAAGCCAGTGGGGGACTCCCTACTCTCCCAGACCAAAAAAGCAAGGCAAGTGAGGTCAAATGTGAAGACGATGATCATTGTCTTTTTTGATGTGCATCGGGAATTCGTACCCCCTGGCCAGACTGTTAACCAGCACTTTTACTTGGATGTTTTAAGGCGTCTGCGAGAGGATGTGAGGAGGAAACGCCCGGATCTTTGGCGATCAGGTGACTGGTTTCTGCATCACAACAACGCTCCAGCACACACGGCCTTACAAGTGACCCACTATTTAGCATCTAAGAGGTGGTCTGTCGTTCCCCACGCTCCGTATTCGCCGGACCTAGCCTCGTGCGACTTTTTCCTATTTCCACGAATGAAAAAAAACGCTAAAAGGGGAGCGTTATGACGATGTGGAGGCGGTAAAAACAGCTTCGCAAAGGGCACTGGACAATATCAAACTTGAAGAGTTCCAAACATGCTACCAACAGGGGGAAAAGAGACTTGACAAGTGCATCGCATGTAATGGAGAGTATTTTGGAGGTGACTAAAGTAATTTTGTAAAAAGGTTCTTCAATAAAATCTTTATGACAACAATCCGGTTTCTTTAGGGTCCCCCTCATATATCTGCTTCTTGCGTGATAAGTATGTGTCACTGAGAGCTTAGTGATAGGGAACTGACGTATCCACAGAGGTGTAGTCTAGACAACTGTTCCTCTAATTCCATAGTGCGGGGCAAATGGCAGCTTCCACACGTGTCTACTGTCATTTGGCGAACGCGAAGCTATTGTGGAGGGGAGGACTTGAGTCGGACAACCGAGTCGACATTGTTGTTAAAAGTCTGTCTAGTTAATGGGTGTGCAGTTCGAACTCAAAAGAATCTGAGCCTCCCGCCCACTAATGACCGTCATAAATCTATCCCCACACTTCAGAAATGTAACACTGTTGTTGAGGACCAATAGCAACCCTGATTTTCTCGAAGTGACAGTCGCATGTCTACTCCACGTGGAGTCTCAATTGCCAAAGTTTCAACTTCCAGTTGATCTGTTTCATTACGTGCACAAATTCGTTGTGTGTCACGATGTGGAGACCGTGGGAGAGAAATGCAGTGGTAAATGCAAATGAAGTAGTAGATAACTTTCAGTCAAGTGAAAATAATCAAAGTGATGACAATAGTGTGAATAACTGGGTCGAGTTATATTACTGGAAAAGCCTCAAAAAACAAAGTTATAACGGCAACTGTTTCTAAGCAAATTCAAGCGCTTGTTTTGAACACATATAAATATATGCTGACAAATAATCTTGGTAAGGGGTCATGCAATGAACCTGATGATAAGTTCTGGGTATTAACAGAAATACAGTAAGAAATATTGTGGAATACCAAAGACGCCGATCAAGTGTGAAAACAAAAGGAAACGTTTCTCTAAAGTAGATAATTTCACATGCGATTTAATTCGTCGAGAAATTTATAGATTCTATGCAAAAGGGAGAGCGCCCATCTTAGACGAATTGGTTGCACATTTGCAAGAAATTTGTGATTTTCCTTATGGACACTGCACTTCGCGCGGTCTTCTAAAGGAGTTGGGTTTCAAATACCGCACTTTGAATAAGTTAAGGGTTATTATGGAATACAGTAGAATTGTAGCTTGGCTGTGTGTGTGTGTCTGTCTGTGTGTGTGTGTGTGTGTGTGTGTGTGTGTGTGTGTGTGTGTGTGTGTGTGTTTGTTTGTTTGTTTGTCAAAACTAGGGATGTTTTGCAGTAATGGACATAAGATAATTTATTTAGACAAAACCTCGTAAGGTACCCATGACGTATCGAGAAATGTGGCAACCTTGCAGAAAGTTCTGGGAGACGGAGGGCCGGTGTTGTAAAACGATTATAAGGGATCGTCAAAGGAGTCGGGCGACGTGCACACGAGTTAACTAAACAGATTTTACTAATAGTACTGGACTGGACTACACCACGGAAGGTATTCGGCATAAGATCCAAACTTGGTCTATTGTATCTATACCCCAAGTTGGGCACCCCGGGAGGAAGGATGGGGCGAAAGGAGACAGAGGGCGGCCGTTCTAAGGAATCAGCACAGTGCAGAGGGCAGGGTTCCTATATTTTACGAGTTAGAAACTAACCGGCAGGCCAATACAACCTGCATTCCACCCTACTGTGGTCCGAAAACGGTTCCACGAGTGCAGGCCGGAGACCGGATACAGGAGGAGAAGTTTTACCTAGAGCATGTCATCCTGCCATGCACCGCCGAGACACCCGTCGACACTACTACCCCGAAAGGGACCGGCAGATGAGAGATGATGTCAAATGAATAATGAAGATGAAATGGAGGACCCGGAAATTCAGGGAATGTACTTAAACTACCCAGCATTCTGCTGGTGAGCCAGGAAAATCCTCGGAAAAACCCATGGATCAGGTAGGTAAGTCACGGGAATCGAACCAGCACCTCCCGAATGCTGGACACAGACGAAATCACCTGAGCCACCGGGATGCTCAGTGCTGCCAGCGGGAGGGAAAGGAGAGACGAACGGTCTCTCATGGGTCAGCCACCAGCTGACGTCACTAAGCTAGAAGGAACTCTGCATGAGAGATTTACGCGCTTTCAAGGTCAGCCATAAGCTGACGTCACAAAGGAAGTGGTGATATTACAGATACCATTCAAGACCGTTCTAGAAATGTAATTCGAGAACATCGGCTACTGGAACTATGTACCGCGGCCGGCAGGACTATACAAATGTCAATTCGGGCCTGGTGCGGCAGTGTTTTGTGTTTAGGGCTTCGAGTTCAAGTCGACGAGTGCGGCCCCGTGGTGAGGGGTCGGTGCAGTGAAGCAGATCACAAATAAATTGGTTAGTTGAGTTGTACAGGATGTGTGGTACATTCGCAACTCCGTGACGAGTTGACAGGCAATGGAACAACGTGAAAATGTGATTCAGAAATTCTCATTCATTTCAAAAAATCGAAATCCATGCAGAACGGTGTAATAATAGAATGAAATGTGAAAGGAAAATAAAGAAATCCGTGAATTACAGCGGCAAGGCGAAACTTAGTATCAACGGGAATCGAACCTCAACCTGACAGATATGGGGCACAGACGTTACCACCTCGGTTTAAGTGAGTGTCATTATTTAGACAGAAACATAAGGTCTGCTTTGGTAACTTGTTGATAGTGATTCCTTATTTTGTGTGTAACTTTGGGAGAACCCAGTGACACGTGAACCGCCACTTACTGAAGCTCTGTCTTGGATGACTCACGTAAAGAATCGATCTCAGGAAGAGATAGTGGGGTATTTCCTGGACATCGTAAGGACCAAGTTGTCCTTCAGTACGAGTAGCATGCGTATGAAGGTGCATTTCCTTTCGAATAGCCGTATGACCACCTCCCTGATGCTTACAACCCTGACAAAAACCTATTTTTATTATTAACTATTTTGTATTTGTCCAGATAAACCTTGCAGAAACAACTTTCATCGCGGTAGCTACAAGGAATCGAAATTTAGATGTTTAAAAGCGTGACCCTCAATGCTGTCCTTCAAATGCCAGACTCTTTCAATGAAATCGCGAGAAACAATCGAATAGCGACAGTACCTCAAAATTACACAAATTGATACATTCAAACCAAAAATAAATTAGGTGCTGGATGTGCCTAATTTATAGATGCAATAATTTGAAACAAATTGTGTGTTTTAAAGAGTTTTTACGTATAGTCCATGGTTTACCAGTTACACAAAATTATCCACCATCCTTTCCTAATAAAGAAGTTCTCTCAGGCTATTTGGCAGAAGATTCAAAATTACATTTTATTTCTCACGTAAATTGCAAATATATTGCATTTTAATAAAATCCATTGAGTTGATTTTAGTTTTCCAAGAAGGGTTGCAAATTTATACACGCAAAAGATTCAGTCGCACCTTTAGAAGATGTGGAACACTAAGCAGGTGTTGCGGTAACGTATGCGATTTCCATTGTCGAAGCCACGGGTTGGAACCCCGTCGACTGCATCCTCTAATGTGCGTTTTTCGTCGTTTCCCCGTATCATCCCTTGTGGTGACCATGCTGAGTTACTGTCCGCCTCTGTAGCATAGATGGTAGAGTGTCCACCTCACGTACAAGAGGTCCCAAGGTCGAATCTCGTTCGGGGTGTTCATTTCTATCATTTACGTTAATCCCATTTCGCTCTTACTGGCTGGTGGTGAATAGTGTCGCGGGACAGATGGTGCGGACGCTGTTCTTGGATTTGTACTGTCGATGTCCTCATTGGGGAATGTTTCTCGACACCGTACGTGGAATGTCGAGGCTTTGGCACTGGGATGAAGAACTCTCAGCATCCAGCAGTTTCCGAACTTCATCCCTTCCTCCTGAGGGGTGCTCGCCGCAACAGATGTGTTGACGTCGTAGTGATCGAGGTTTCTGCTCATTACCCTTTACTTTCCAAACAGCAAGCTGCTATATATGTATTTGACTTCGGAGTTACGTTACTCACACATACAATCATTCTCTTTTGTTTTTCAAACGATCGTCTGTGGCCCGCATTCGAAAGGTCCGGGTTCGATTACCTACCTGTCCCATAGGTTTTACGGGGTTTTTCCAAGATCGCCATGCAAATGCTGGCTAAGTTAATTACATTCCACGAATTTCCTGTCCCTCCAATTCATCTCCATTATCATTTGACATCATCTGTCATATGGTGATATCAGTCAGGTAGAAGTGTCGGCGGGAGTCTCAGCGCTGCATGGCAGGATGATATGCTCCGAGTAAACAATTCTTCTTCCGGTAGGATGGTCTACTGTCTCCGGGCCGGTTTAATTAGCCGTTTCAAGACCACAGTGATTGAGATACCGATTGTACTGGCTAGCCGGGGAGTTTCTAACTGGTAAATAGTAGGGACGCTGCCGTCTTCACTGTCGTGACTCCTTGTGTCGAACGTCCTCTGTCTCCTCTCGCCTCATCTTTCCTCCTGGGTTTGCCCCACTTGGGGCATAGGTACAATAGATCAAGCCTGGTCGATATGCCGTACGATTCTGTCCTATCCTAACCCATCACAAGATATTGCTGTATGTGTCCTAGAGAGATATCAACTAATGACTCCTACAAATTTAATGACAGCTGCTACTTGTTAAAAGTGACAATGACAGTTCGAAGAAGTCTAATTAACTATCACCAATCTTGAAACCGGAGCAGATTCGTGATTTGTTAAGACGTATTGACAGTTTAAGTATACAATAAAACAGTTTCACAAATGTAGCAAATTCTCTATCCGCCCAACAACACATTCTGATAAAAGGATGCCCACTTTTATGTGGTATAAACCATCTCTATTGTTCACAATGATCTTCTATCTACGTAACTTTTAATTTATTACCAGGTATTAAAATAATTTTGAATTTTTCTAATACATGTAAATAGAGATAATATTGATTATATCCCCCCTCGTATTATCCTGAACAGCACTTTTTGTGTTTCAATCTCGGTCTCTTTTCAGTCAACTCATGTTGCAAACGATCCAACACCAGTAATGGTTCTGCCTTTTTCCAAGTAGCCTATGACTATTTTTCCTTGAGGATCCCAAAAAACAGCGGCCATCACCTTACCAGCTGGCAAAACGATCCTTGCCTTCTTTCGTACACTTTCACCAGCCTTTGTCCATTGTTTACACTGCTGTTTGAACTCTGGTGTGTAATGATGGATCTAAGTTTGATCCACGGTCACAAATCAGAGCAAAAAGTCTTGTAGATTGCGATTAAATATCTCCAGACACTCGGTAGAAGTGATCTTCCGGATGCGCTTTGGTCGTCTGTGAGCAATCGTGGCACCCATCTTACACTCAGCTTATTCATTGTCAATTTTTCATGCAGGATGTTGTACACTCAATCAGTTGAGATGCCTACAGCCTCAGTAATCTCACGAATTTTTATTTGCCGGTGCTGCATAACCAGATCGTGGATTCTTTTTTTAAACATGTCCTGTGGTGACTTCAATTGGGTGACCAGAGCGCGATTCATTTTCGGTACTTCTATGATCACGTTTGAATTCATTTACGCAAAAGTAAATGGTCTTTAATGTTGGTGCAAAGCCCGCGTGAACTTCATCCAATTTTTTTCAACTTGTGCGGCAAACATTCCACCACCGATCAGCTTTTACGATTAACTCACTCAATTGTCCACGGCTTCGAGGCCCATCAGTATACCACGGCTGTCTTTCTTGATGTGGCACAGGTACTCGAGAGGGTTTGGCACGATGGTTTGCTCATTAAGCTCTGCCGCATCGGTCTTCCTAATTACTTATCACATCTAATCCACAGTTTCCTCTGCGACCGCAGCTTTTCAGTACTTCCATCCCCACGTAATATTACCGCAGGTGTCCCACAGGATCTTGGCCCCGACGTTATTTAATATATAATTTCTGATATTCCTGACTTGGCTCCGACTTCTTTAGCTCTTTACGCTGATGACACAGTACTATATTATTCTCATGTTAATCTCCAGCACGTACAAGTAGTACAGCTCTCTTTAGATCACCTAACTCATTCGTTCAGCAATTGGCGAATCTCTTTGAACCCTCAGAGAAAACCGAGGCTAAAATCTTCACTCTTCGCCGACATACTCCACTTCCTCCGTTGTGTCTCTATAGGAACGATGTCCCTTGACTTACCACTACAGCTGCCGTTAAATACCTTGGAGTGCTTTTGGACTCTCGTCTGACCTGGCGTGCTCACATCGACTGTCTTATATCACTGGCCTCCGAGCGAATTTCAAAACTCTCACCTCTGTTGCATCGCCATTCCAGCCTCGGCTTAAAGTCTTCATTATTACTCTACAAATCGCTCGTTCGTCCGTTTATTACTTATGCCTGCCAAGTGTGGGGGACCGCACACACATGTCATCTGCATCGTCTTCAATTTATACAGAATCGCTTCATGCGATTCGCTGCCTACGCTCCATGGTTCATCCGTAATCAGCAGCTTCATCACGAACTAGAGCTGTTACCTCTTCACGACTACATTCTCAGGATCATCCATCGTTTCTTTTCCACACCGCAAGAAGTTGGAGCTGTGCATTATAGCACCATGTCCGCACGCGCCAACCCTCACGCTTAAAGAGGAGACTACCACAGGACCTGCTTCTGAGTGATACACCCGATTCCAATGATTCTAGTGCTTGATGTGTGTCTTACATCTCCAATACTGACTTAATTCCTCAGAGTGTATTAGTGGAGTTCTAACTTAATGTAGTTAGGGGGCGGCCTGTTAGTCTATCCCTGAGTGTTATTGTTCTTTAATGTATTGTTCTGTTACCTTCTTTTAAGCATTGTACTGATGATCGATCAATGACTGCGGCAGTCCAGCCCTTGAAATGGAAATGTTTAATAACAGAATGGAACTCTGTTTTTTTAAATTCCATTTCCAATGACAACTATTACACTGATTAGTTCAGATGGCTGTCAGCAATGAACTCTATATTGTGGCATATTCAAATTTTCTGTACATTCTTCTGAATAATCAAGCTGATCACCCACAAAGTTGCAACAAAAAATGTCATACCCTTCATACATATGTACCAGACTTGTCAAACAACCCTTGTGTATCTTCACCATCCTTTTGAATTATTTTTGTATAATTAGTAAACCCGATTATAGATAAAGCCTTGCTCGCCAGGGTAGCGTAGATGGCAGCATGTCTGCCTCGCGTTCAAGAGGTCTCGTGTTCGAATCTTGGTCATGGTGAGTTACCTGGATAAGGTTTTTTTCAGGGTTTTTTCCTTATCCTTACAGACGAATGTTGGGTAGCTCTAAGCTCCATGGATCCTGGACAAATTTGAGCATCATTTCACCCATTTCATTTACCGTCCAATATGACTTAACGTTGGAGGACGTAAAATTAAAAAGAAAAAGATAAAGCCATACTACAAAACAAAAACATGGAGATATCGTTAAAACTATTTATCAAATATGTATTTTGTCGAGTGAACAATTTCGGAAATATTTCTTGTTATATGACCCAATTTTACGATAATTATACTTTTATTTAATAGTAATCTTATATGTTTTACATCCCGACATTCAAAGAGAACGCAATTTCAAAAGGACCATCTTTGTTTTCAAAACATTTGACTATCACTTAAAGTCTAGTGTATATTCATTTTCCTTTGGAACTACAAGAAAATTAGAAATTAATAATGCTTATCTAGATTAATAGAAGTAGATAGAGAATAAGAGCTTGTAAGAGTAGTTTTTACAAGAATAGAAACGTCACGCGAGTGTTAACACAGCGATCCTGATATGCGAGGCCCAGTACTGAGCCAGCGTGGCTGGAGCGAACAGGTTACCTTCCTAACCGCTGTATTGCTAGACACTGTTGCCATCTACAGAGAACTGATAGCACCAGTAAATAAAACGTGCCAAAACTTTTAAACTCGGGGAAAAGTGGGAACAGCGATGGAGTGTTTTACATGTGGCATGTAATGGTCTTAGAGCGGAGCTAATTTTGACTGTCCCAGAGATTTTCGGGCGTGCCTGTCTATCCATCCCGAAACAACACGGTTTAGAAAGTGTCGGCAATGAACCGAATCGCTTGTTCTACAAAATGACAAAGAGATATTTGTAGTATTAGATAGCTCTTTGTTTCTAGTGCCATGTAAATGCGGATTTGAATAATTTCATTCTTAAACATTTTGTTTTCCTTTAGTATGTTTTCATGTCGAAGACCTAAGAGTTTAACGTAAGATTTAAGGTATTTTCTGGCCCATCGATATTAATTTGCAGAATTCATGACCCAGCAATCTATACGTATAACCTCAGTCAGAAACTTTTACAAGATATAGGCATGGGTTTTGTAAGTTAATTCTTCTTCACTGAGTCAGAACCAAATAGTGAAGGGTGGGAAATGATATTAAACGGTTGTAGGTAGGTTTGGAGAGTTAAGTTGCATAGAATGGCCATAGTTTGCGTAAATGGTGAACTATAAACAAACACAACTACATTACTAAATTATAGGTTAGGTAATCTGGCGTGATTTAGTCTCTATAAAGAAAAAAACAAAGCTCAACAACTAAGTAGTTGAGGTCCTAGGAGGATGACCAACTAAGGGACGACTTATTTATAAGACCTAAAATTATATTATTTAGAGTTTAAGAGTTGTTTGTATAAAAAGTGGTAAATTGTTATTGTAAAAGTTTGTATTCATTGACTGAAAATCAATATCTGTCATAGTAAACACAATCACATGTAAACATCTTAAATCTCCATATAAAGTGTGCGTCCACTACCTTTCTTCGTCCACTACTTCTTTTATTCTCTACCCTTCTTGAAGATGTATCCTTTCTTATTAATGCACTAACCTCTGGAATAACCATTTTGGAAAAACACGCCCTAAATGGTGATCTGAGACCTACACAGAGAATTGCAGCCACGCGTTTTTTTTTTTTTTTTTTTTTTTTTTTTTTTTTTAATACCAGGATTGAATTATGCTTGGATATACGAGAGGGGACCCAAAAGAAACCGGATTGTTGTCATAAAAATTTATTGATGAATCTTTTTACAAAATTACTTCAGTCACCTACAAAATACTCTCCATTACATACGATGCACTTGTCAAGTCTACTTTTCCACTGTTGGAAGCATATTTGGAGCCCTTCAAGCTTGATATTGTCCATTGCCCTTTACGAAGCTCCTTTTACCGTCTCCACATTGTCATAACACTCCACTTTTAGCGCTTTTTTCATTCGTGGAAATAGGAAACAGTCGCACGGGACTAGGTCCGGCGAATACGGAGCGTGGGGAACGATAGACCACCTCTGAGATGCCAAATAGTGGGTCACTCGTAAGGCCGTGTGTGCTGGAGCGTTGTCGTAATGCAGAAACCACTCACCTGATCGCCAAAGTTCCGGGCGTTTCCTCCTCACATCCTCTCGCAGACGCCTTAAAACATCCAAGTAAAAGTGCTGGTTAACAGTCTGGTCAGGGGGTACGAATTCCCGATACACATTTCCATGAACATAAAAAAAGACAATGATCATCGTCTTCACATTTGACCTCACTTGTCTTGCTTTTTTTTTTTTTTTTTTTTTTTTTTTTTTTTTTTTTTTTTGTCTGGGACAGTTAGGAGTCCTCCAGGCTTGGCGCTTGCTTGGTTTCTGGGTCATACCCGTAACACCAACTCTCACCCCCTGTAATGACTTTGTTCAAGAAGTTTGGATCACGTGTAATCTCTGTTTTCAAGTCCTGACACACATTCATGCGGATGGTTTTGTGCTCCTGTGTGAGAAGGCGTGCAACAAATTTAGCAGCGACACGTCTCATGTGCAAATCCTCCCTCAAAATCCGCTGACACGAGCTCCAACTGATTTCTGTCGCTGCTGAAATTTGGTCGATCGTTTGGCGACGATCCTCGTTGATCTTTTGGCGGATCTTTTCAATGTTCTCCTCATTTCGCGATGTAAAGGGCGTCCAGAACGAGCTTGGTCTTCAACACACATCTCACCACGTTTAAAGCACCCAAACCACTCGTCCTCCGGGAAAGCTTCCTGAAGCATTTGGTGTGTCTCCGTTGGAATTTTTTAAAGCAGGAAACAAAATTTCACACATACTCTTTATTCTTTTAAAGTTGCCATAACGACTTCGCAGAGGTAACCCACCAACAGTCAGAGAAACACAATACCACACTTGCACGTTCAGCTCTACACTGACGCCGTCTGCACAGCTGTTTCATGAAGGTCTGTACTAACACCATCTAGCGTGAGAACCCTGCACTACGTCCACGAGTGGCAGCGCCCTCGGAGTCCGGTTTCTTTTGGGTGCCTCCTCGTGGTATACGCTTATAAAAGTTTTCATATTACAGAAGATAAAGGTTCTTTTTTTCCAACTTTGTTCAATCCAATTTTAAACATTTATTTCTTCAACCCCCTGTATGTCTTTTGAACCTACAACTGAATACGTAATAAAACCACATAAATGTTTATTTTGAGTAATATGAAGTGGATAGAACACAAGACCTATGTGCTACATTCACATTATTTCTGTACCAATTTTTCAACAAATTATAGTTTTAAAAAGGCTTATTGTTCTCTAATTCATGTCAATCAAGATAAACTTTGTCACATCTTTGAATTTATTTCTTTGTAGATAGAATGTAACTCGAGAAATGCTTTAAATGTTTTAATAGCTGATAGATAATGGCTTGGAAGGGGGATGAAAAGTAGGGAAAAGGGTATAACGACTTACCATTTGAGAAAGGCATAAGTACTTTAAAATTGAAACCAATATATAGGAGCATCTTACAAATGGTAAGATTTAGGTTTAATGAATGAGGAGGAGCATAAAGTTCCCAATGCACTACGACCATTTCTGATCTATTGTGCTTCCCCAAGAATACCAGAATCCTTGATTAAAAATGCCAGTTTCTTGGGAAAGATCATTGATAACTCATGCTCAGAAATGAAACAATGGTTAAAATGTTTAACCCTGAGTGTTGTCAGTCAGTTTACAGATGAAACACTAATTCACCTGCTTTGTGGCATCTTCTGCACGTTGGAGCAACTTGTTGACCAATCCTCGCAGCTGACAGTGTCCAATTGTTAGAACTGCTATCTAGCTGTGTATGGTTCTGTCCATTTTGAGCAGTTCTTTTGATGATAGTCTTCATAATCATCTTTGAATGCTTATGTCCTGTTACAGACGACCACTATTCATTGTGTTTCCTGTCATTTCATCCAGGATTGCCCTCTGACATAGCCCCAGGACAACCCTAGGCAGGGTTCAGGACCCACAAAATGCCTGGTGGATCCCTGCTTAGTCAAGTCATCTGCCCTCTCGTAGCCATGGATTCTTGAAAATGGTTAACTCAAGGAAGCAAGGAAGAAGGAAGGAAGGAAGGAAGGAAGGAAGGAAGGAAGGAAGGAAGGAAGGAAGGAAGGAAGGAATCGAAAGAAGGAATGGAAGAAAGGGGATGGGAAAGGAGGGAGGTATGGAAGGGATGAAGGAAGGAAAGAAGCAAGGAAGTAATTTTACATACACAATCGGAATGACGACTTCTGAGAACATACTGAGATATTCAAGAAATTCGTTTCATTTGTCACGAAAGTATCTCATATGAATGAAATTTTAATCAAAATCTTTAAGAGTCACTTTTGACAACATCAAATGTTTTAATATGTTGTATGTAAAAGGTAGAATAAAAATAAGCTTTAGTAAGATATTTTTCTTTCTGGATCCCGGTAGGCCTTAGGATCCTGGGTCTCCCAGGGGCGTGTAAGCCGCAAGGGATAAGGGAGCCAGTTGCAAGAGATGCCACTGGGGAGTTGAGTCCAGAGGTTCTACTCCCATCAGTCCTGGACTCGTAGGACCAAGACCCGGGCCTCTTACAACCAGGGAGTATCCGAGCTGTTCCAAGGGACGCCCGGCGTCCTCCGTAGGGCTTTCCATAGGACAAGACCTGGGTTACTAACAAGCACCCTCATCTGGTCCAAGGACACAAGACGGGATGGAAGTGGATACGCCACTTACGCACGCCAACGCCAAAGGTGAAGGCTACCGATATGATCTCGGTGGGGCCGCCTGGCGATTTAGCACACATTCTACTAGCTATGCTGGCTAGTACCCGGGAATATTGATGGCTTCCCTCAGCCCCGTCCGGAGACGTACCCGATTCCCACGGGTATCGGGAACCACTGCCCCCTCGAGACCAACCCAATCCGTACAACTCCCAGAGGGAGGGGCTCGAATGTTCGGCCCGAGGTTCCTCTAGTAACGTCAGAGGTACCACGAGTGCTAAGGGTCCGCAGCACCACGGCAGCTGAAGGGAACGGATGCCCTCCCCTACGGGATCACTGGGGAGTATGAATTAGTATCTGTTAGGAGTCCCGCTATCGTCGCACCTTTAGTATCATCACATCTCACCTCTACCTTCCGGAGAGGACCCCTCCCATGCACACAATCGAGGTGCTAATCCCCCCCCCCCCGTCATACACACTTTAGACTAGAGCCCCGGGGAATATTTTGGTCAACAAATTGGTACTACTGTTAAATTTAGCAGTTTCTTTCTTTATAGATGTACACGAGTTTTTAACAACTTCTTCTGGGAATTATATTTTCTGTAATAAATCACCAGGTTTCGCAAAAAACTATGGAAATTGCCTAACTTAAATTTGAGGTCAACATTCTTTCAGTCCGGCTCTTTTTATGAGAATTGTCAGTAAGTTCCTTTTTTACTAGATTGAATTACCAGCCCAAGGCTAAATAACCATCCTGGAGGGGCCGATTTTATATCGGAGTTGTCCTCTCCTAGATAAGTTGTCTTACTTGACTTTGAATCTCGTCTATCCGTTCCTAATGTACTATCCCCAATAGGAGGGATGCCTCTTACGCGACTTCGACGTAGTGAAGAACATCTCCACCGAAAATCCTGTTGAGGTCTTCACACTTAACCCTGTGTATGGGGCCCTTTGACCAGTGAGCAACTGTACTCCCAATACTTATTTTCCCCTCGGGAACCCGGGTGGCCCAGATATACCCCTAGCTACTGGGTTGGCTAACTGCAACCATAAGGTTGGACTATGGGGTCGCCACGTCCCTACGCCAATGTATAAACTATATGCTAAAATAGTTGCAAGAAGAATAAGTACAATAGCGGAAGCACGGCTTCATGAGGCCCAATACGGATTTAGAAAAGGAAGATCATGCACGGATGGTATATTTATAATTCAACAACTAATTGAAAAACACAAAGAATTTATTGTTGACACATTTATGCTTTTTGTTGACTATGTTATGAGAATTGTCAGTAAGTTCCTTTTTTACTAGATTGAATTACCAGCCCAAGGCTAAATAACCATCCTGGAGGGGCCGATTTTATATCGGAGTTGTCCTCTCCTAGATAAGTTGTCTTACTGGACTTTGAATCTCGTCTATCCGTTCCTAATGTACTATCCCCAATAGGAGGGATGCCTCTTACGCGACTTCGACGTAGTGAAGAACATCTCCACCGAAAATCCTGTTGAGGTCTTCACACTTAACCCTGTGTATGGGGCCCTTTGACCAGTGAGCAACTGTACTCCCAATACTTATTTTCCCCTCGGGAACCCGGGTGGCCCAGATATACCCCTAGCTACTGGGTTGGCTAACTGCAACCATAAGGTTGGACTATGGGGTCGCCACGTCCCTACGCCAATGTATAAACTATATGCTAAAATAGTTGCAAGAAGAATAAGTACAATAGCGGAAGCACGGCTTCATGAGGCCCAATACGGATTTAGAAAAGGAAAATCATGCACGGATGGTATATTTATAATTCAACAACTAATTGAAAAACACAAAGAATTTATTGTTGACACATTTATGCTTTTTGTTGACTATGTTAAAGCCTCCGATTCGGTTTTAAGGGATAAACTTTGGATAGCGATGGAAAATTGTGGAATACCAGCACATTTAATAGTGACTGTACAAGGTATGTATAAAACACTACAATAGCAATAATAAAGAATGGAAGGAAAACAGAAGCAGTGGACATAAATAAAGGAGTACGACAAGGATGTCCTCTATCGCCTATATGGTACAAGAATGGCAGCAAAGTATAAAACAAAATGTACTGAATGGAAACATAATTTTAAATACAGTATTATTTGCTAATGATCAAGTGATAATATCCCACTCAGAAGATGACATGCAAAGAGCAGTATATAGTTTAAACAACAGCGGAAACATATAACCTTTCAATCTCAGAACACGAAACTAAAGTAATGACTTTTAGAGGAAAGAACAAGTAAGAGCAAAAAATAGTTATAAACAATAAAATAATAGAACAGGTTAATAGGTTTAACTATCTAGGCTACACGGTAGCAGTAGCAAATAACAACAAGGATATGGACGTGAAATTAAACAGATTTAATCAAATGTGTGGGAGTATAATAAGAACGCTGAACAGGAAAACACGAAAGGAAACACAGATGACTTTTATAAGATAATGGCAGTCCCAACGTTAACATACGGTTCCGAAATATGGACACTGGCTAAGAACTAACGCAAACAGCTAGAATCGGCAGAGATGAGATTTTTGAGAAGTGTGGCAGGTTATAAAAGAATAGACCACGTAAGAAACGAAAAAATAAGAGAAAAGCTTGGGATTTTTAATTTAAACAGTAAAATAATAAAGAACAAAAATGAATGGGAAAATCCTATTTTAAGAATGGACGCGGAACGACTTCCAAGAAGAGTTTTAGATTATATGCCGAAGGGAAAGAGAGATGTGGGACGCCCAGCTCTACGCTGGAAGGATCAGTAGGCTCTTTAAGAGAACGGAACGGGTCGAAGGGCCCAATCCTTGAAGATGATGATGATGAAATTTTAGGTCGATAAAAACAATTTCTGGGGCATTATTTGGATTTTCTGTGGTGTTACTAACTTGGCTGTTCATTTTTTAAATAACTGCTAGATGCATTTAATCAAAACGTAATAAATATGATACTATGATCCTAAATAGATGAACTTAGTAAAGTTATCACACTAAACTTAGAAGTAATGTGTCCACTTCATTCTGTAAGCTCTTCGGCCTACTTAAACAGTTTCCAAGATACCTCATAAATTTGTTAGACGTAACACAGAGGTTATAGGGCTTTAAAATCCCGATAATTAAACTTAATACTAGAATTGTAAATAAAATAAGACAATTAAGTGCAGTATAGTTTAAACCTGAATTAATTGTGTTGATGCCTGTTGCTCACGAGTTGGGTTGCAAAATCTACAGGTGAGACTGGTAGATTGCAACAGTTTAAAACTACTTTCTCTACTCATTTTTATAACATTGCTTCATATCAATACTAAATTTATTCGTGTAAAAGTTTCCCTGTCTATTTCTTGTAAGAAAACGTAAATATCCTCACAAATCATATTAAACCAGATAGGTTAAGAGGTCTTAGACATATGTAACTATGTAAACTCATTATTTTAAGCCAATCGCGACATCAAGGGCGGTAGCGATAACGCGCGCGACTGGCATTCTGAGGTTGTGGGTTCGATTAACTCTACCGCATACTTTGAATTGGATCTTTCGTGGTTAACGTGTCATTTAGGGAAATGTTGGAATCGTTTCTTTTATATCGCACAACGCTTTTCAAGCTATTCTTTCAGGTAGGTAGGTGTTTTCATGTGGTCCACGGACAAATGGCACAGATGCTTGCGCATTGTAAATCGTCTTCTCGGCGCTCTGCGTTCGTTACCCTCACGTGACACTTATTGAGAGTGACCAGGAGTTATATTAGGTCCTGGTGTCGGGCCTTACGTGCGACTCTGTCACGTGCCTGCCAGTGACTCTGTAGCTTCCTGGAGAGTGTTAGCCACAATAGATATACGAGGGTGGGTAAAAAACTAATGCCTCCTATTTTATTTCACTTTTAATTGCCAAGAACATTGAATCCAATTTACATAGCTTGAAAACTACAACATTGACGATTAATTTGTCGCTATTCAATATAATCTCTGTCCTTTTCCACAGTTTTGGTCCACCTTTTAACTAGGGCATGTATTCCAGTGTGGTAAAACACACGGTCTTGCTTCCTAAGCCATTGACGCACGGACGTTTTCACAGCCTCCTCATCTTCAAAATGAATCCCACGATGAGCTTCCTTTAGTGACCCGAACAGATGGAAGTCTGATGGTGCCAGGTCAGTGAGGTAAAACTTGCCATCCCAATTTCTCAATTTCTGCAGTGTTGTGACGGCTGGTGTGTGGTCTTGCATTGTCATGCAAAAGAAGAACATCCGCCATAGTTTTTGTTGGGCGAACTCGGCGAAGACGTGCTTTCAGCTTTTTGAGAGCTCTGACATATTGGACAGAATTTATTGTGCATCTCTGCTCCAAAAAATCATACATAAGCACGCCCTCTGCATCCAAAAACTCTGTCGCCATAACCTTCCCTGCCAACCGCTGAGTTTTGAATTTTTTTTTTTTCTTCGTTGACATTGTGTGATGCCATTCCATTGACTGCCTCTTTCATTCAGGTTCAAAAAAATGAACCCACGTTTCGTCTCCAGTAACAATTTTTTCCAGAAACTCCTCTCCCTCCAAATTAGAGCGCTGAAAGTGTTCGGAGGCTATTGTTTTCCTTGTTTCTTTGTTTTGGGCGGTTAACATTCTTGGTACCCAACGTGAACAAACTTTTGAGTAACCCAGTTGTTGAATAATCGTCATCACACTGCCTTTACTGAGGGATGTAGTGTGACACAATTCACCCGTTGTTACCCGGCGATCACCACGAATGATGTCATGGATTCGCTGAATGTTGCATGGAGTCACTGCAGTCACCGGCCTGCCGCTTCGCTTTTCATCTGCCAATGGCGTTTGCCCTTCAGCTTCGTTACAGCGACGAACCCATCGTCTAACAGTGCTGACATCTACCGTTGCATCACCATACACATTTTTTAGCCTTTCGTGAATGCGAATTGGTGTTTCACCTTCCGCAGTCAAAAATTCAATCACAGAACGCTGTCTAATACGAATGTCGATGTCAGGTACTTTGCAAGAGGATGCAGTGCTGCCGCCTGTTGACTTAGGAAGTTACTACTGCAGGGGATTGGAGAAGAAGGTTTGAAGAATTGCGCCAAATTCAAAGTTTTCACATAACTTACTTATTTAAGGGGAAAAAATAGGAAGCATTACTTTTTGACCCACCCTCGTATATGGAGTTCCGAAGTGTCACCTTCGGTTGCCTGCCCTTGACCCCATTATGCCAACCACAAATACTTTACTCTCATTGAACGCCATCAACATACAGAAAATAACGACCTCTTAATATTTCAAACTTTTCTGTTATTAATAATTATTTTTATTATTATTATTATTATTATTATTATTATTATTATTATTATTATTATTATTATTATTATTATTATTATTATTATTATTATTATTATTATTATTATTATTATTATTATTATTATTATCATTATTATTATTATCATTATTATTATTATCATTATTATTATTATCATTATTATTATTATCATTATTATTATTATTATCATTATTATCATTATTATCATTATTATCATTATTATCATTATTATCATTATTATCATTATTATCATTATTATTATTATTATTATTATTATTATTATTATTATTATTATTATTATTATTATTATTATTATTATTATTATTATTATTATTATTATTATTATTATTATTATTATTATTATTATTATTATTATTATTATTATTATTATTATTATTATTATTATTATTATTATTATTATTATTATTATTATTATTATTATTATTATTATTATTATTATTATTATTATTATTATTATTATTATTATTATTATTATTATTATTATTATTATTATTATTATTATTATTATTATTATTATTATTATTATTATTATTATTATTATTATTATTATTATTATTATTATTATTATTATTATTATTATTATTATTATTATTATTATTATTATTATTATTATTATTATTATTATTATTATTATTATTATTATTATTATTATTATTATTATTATTATTATTATTATTATTATTATTATTATTATTATTATTATTATTATTATTATTATTATTATTATTATTATTATTATTATTATTATTATTATTATTATTGTTATTAGTTTACTTGCCAAAAGCTATTGTAAATAGAAAAATCATTAGGAAAAGCTAACAGCAACCAAATTTAAGAAAAGAAGGTAATAAATTAGCTGCAGGATCTACATATGGTGCAGAAGAATTCAAAGCGAACAAATTTACGTAATTTCTATCTAAAACTTCAAATCCATTTTTCTCCACTTTCAACTTTTCAACAATTTTGTATGATCAAAATGCTCTAGAAATTATGTTTTAATTAATTTGTTTGTAAATTAGCATACACCGTGCTAAATAATGCTTAATAAATCTGGTATTATCTTAGTTATAAATTTATTAACTCACATATTATTGAATGCTAAATATTAAAATTGCTAAACTTTTAAGAAAAAGTTATATATTCGCAAAACTGCTTGATACACTACAAGGTATACCAACTTTCATAACCGAAGCCTGAATCTAAGGTTGAAGTTCTAAAGGAAAATCTGTATGGCCTGGGATATTTTCTGTAACATTATAAATCACATTACAAAAAGCAATATATTTATTCTTTTTGAGAAAAACCATTAAAGATAGAAGGACGAAATTTGGAAGCACAACTAAGTTCAGTTAACTCTGGCCTTAACACATGCCTCCTGAGGAGGATTAACGATGGCGTTTATTTTCTTTCCGTCTGAACTCCCTTTTTATATTCTTTGACCTATTTTATTTTAACTGTAAATGATGTGAAGCGTAATAAAGAAAACTTGTTTACTAACACATTTATTTCACAACAAGAAAGGTAAGAAGAAAATGCTGATAACAGTTTCTTTTAAACCAAGTTGTATTTGATCAACACACATGTTATATTCGATGCATCTGTAGTCGTGTAGAATCTTCCAAAGATGGCAAAGGATCCTCTGGTGTGGTATAACTCGTGGCGGATGAAGACATCAAGAGACAATGGAAAGGCACACAGGACCACGTACATCTTGGAGCAGATTCACGGTCGATGGTCTTATTTCATCTAGCACGTAACTTATTAGCTCCCAAACGATGATGACGACGATGGGGTGGATGTAAAGCAGGACGACGTCTTCTGCCTCGTGGGGCCATGTATAAGCAGAATACGACTCTCCAGATGATGACGGTCAGTAGAAGAATCCATAACAGCATTATAACTCAACAAATTGCAACTTTGAAGCTTACAGTTCTCACATTACTGTTCAAGAAATTATTCACAATGATCCAGCAATGAATCGTTAGTTTCGTTGCCTAGGAGAACTTTTACAACAATCTTGTTTATATACGATGTTGAGGGCTGTTCATAGGTGGCTTTGACTTGGAGCTACATCATTTGAGTATATCTATGTTCCGTGGTTGTGCTTATACTCTTAGCAATTATTAAGAAGTACCTCGAAGTGTTATTTACAGTTATCCTAGTATCTCAAACTTTAGATATTACATTTACATAAATTTTAAAAACTAAAAAAGATTGATGCGTTACATGTGCTTAACCTTCATTACTCACTCTTTTATACAACGGCATATTTCTCTACCTATTTCTTATTAATTGATATAAACATTGCCACTTCACAGCAGATACAAGACTTATTAGTAGACTAAGGTCGTAGTAAGAGTTTTAAAAAATAGATTGCTCTGTGATGGCTGTTCAATTACATCTTGTTTCCATAACCACGAGAGAAAAAGCGAATAGCGACATATCACTTCAAACAGTAATAACATTTGAAAATTCGTACGGAGGATGAGAAGTAGTCAAATGCTATATCAGAAATGGATTATCAGTCCAAAGGAAGAAGGAGATGATATAAATGTCAGCTACAGGTTCAAAGGAAAGAACTTGGTGGGATGAATGGCTCGGGAAACCGGAGGGAAACCACAGCCCAAACGCTGTTTTCTCCAACACCGACCCCTGGGATTGAACCCGGGCTGGATTATTTTTATTTCGTTCTTTTAATTTACGTCCTTCAACATTTGTCATATCGGACGAGGAATGAAATGGGTGAAATGATGCTGAAATGAGCCCAGAGTCCGTAGAGCTTAGAGTTAGAAGACTTTTATCTTTCAGGATAAGGGAGAACACCGGTTAAAGAAGCTTATCCAGGTAACTCACCCTGACCGAGATTCGAACTCGGAACCTCTTGAATGTGAGGCAAAGACGCCGTGTTCTACGCTACAGAGGCTGGTCGGGTAAAATACACAAGCGAAAATTCATGACAGTAAAATAATTAAATTTTGAAATAGTTTAATAAATGGAAAAAAAATTATGAGAGTGATAAATCTGTTTCCAGGAAATCCAAAATATACGTTTTATTTTTTATGTAAATATCTTGAAAATGTGGTATTTCAATGAAGATCTACAGAGCCATTTTAAAAAGGCAAAAGTAACTAATTTTTTCCCCATATAAGAGAAGTTTGAGGTGGCATACACTGAGTTTAACTCTACGTGTTCGCGCCTTAATTCCGAGACGGTCGGTCGTGCGGTAGCTAGAAGGCGCCACTAACGTTTTAACCATTTTATTGATTTCGTGAAAGTATATTATTTTAAAAGGGTTCATTCAACTATCTTTTATTTTCATGTTTAATCTTAATAATACTGATAGTGCCAGGGCTGTTCAATAAAGAATGATCACTTTTTTTTTTTTTTTTTTTTTTGAAAACGTACCTTTACTCATCCTCATGGCATTTATGATCCTTCTCAAAATAGTCTCCCCTGAATGCCATGTACTTGTCCCAGCATTTCTGCCAGTCTTCAAAGACATGCTGGAAACCATTTTTGAGAGATCCTTCAAAATCGCCTCCGCAGCCTTCACCACTGCTTCTGATTATGGATAATACCTCCCACGAAGGCGTTTCTTCAAGTTAGGAAATAGAAAAAGTCACATGGGGCTAAATCCGGACTATAGGGAGGGTGAGAGATGCACTTCACGTTGACTTTTGCAAGATATTCAGCAACAAAATTGGCAATATGCGGCCGCGCATTATCGTGGTGCAGTATCCAGCCTGCTTCAGGGGAATGTGGTCTTTTGTCCCTGGTATGGACTTTCAATGTTTTCAGGACATCCCTTTGTCCAGTTACTGATGTGTGCGCAGGTACAACATGCTGATAAACCATTCCATGAATATCAAAGAATGAGATGACCATAACTTTCCCAGCAGTAGCAACCACTTTTGCTGTTTTGGGGGGTTGGTGATGAAGGAGATTTCCACACTGAGCTTTGCTGTTTGCTCATAGGATCAAAATGATGTAGCCAAGTTTCATCAGCAGTGATTACGTTTGAAAGAATCTCCGGATCTTCCTCTAACATCAACTTTAACTACATGTTACCTCCATTGCAGCGGTAGGCGATGCTGAACATGTCTGAACTTGCCTGGTTCTCACAGGCGGGAACCAGGAGTACAACAATGAAACTACTACGGCGTGTTTGTTTCACATTAAGCTAACAGAATATAATAAGATTGAATTTTAGTAGGAAAAATTATGACCGTAAAAAATTATAATTGAAAAGCCCTCGTATTAATTAAAGTATAGTATGAAAGAATAAAACAACGTATTACATGAAAATATTCATATAAACACTTTTATCTATTATAACACATGATAGTCATTTATTTTCTACTTTTTCATCTCTGCTTTCCTATTTTGCATTATTTTTCCAACTCCAAATTCGCATTGCACTCATATCGTATCATACTACCGTGTTCCAAGGAAAAATACTTTGTGTAGTTCTTATAGGTTATGTGAACTTATTCTACGTGTAACTTTGGGTTCACGATGCTTTCCCAACTTTATTGCCATCCCTTCCTAACTAGAATAAGGCATCTGTGTCACGTTCCTTTGTTTCAAAATTTTCTTCTCTTTTCTCAGGTACAAAATTATTTGCATCTGTATCAAGTGCTGTTCACTTGGTCATCTAGCTGCTCTACATCGACATCGTCGCTCTATAGTAAATCGAAGGCTAATTCGAAGTTTTTTGGGTTGCTCTGATTATCTATCTCGCCTGCTTCGGACATTATACAAAGCATGGACGGGTTCGATCGTGTGGTCTCCAGGAGATACAAATGCTGAAATTCGCATCATGTGTAACCCCAGTTATAAAGACTTATCAAAAGACTAACAATACAGACGTGTGCAAATTATTAGACTCTTTTTTTTTTTTTTTAATTTGCTTCAGTTTAACATTCAAAATAATAGTTATTTACCGCCGTAACCTATTTCAATTTGCTGTAATTATCTTCCTTGTTATAATATGAAGCATATTCAATGAAATTTATCTTAATAATAGCTGGGGGATTTTTCTTTTACTTATAGTAATATGGTGGCAGCTCTGAACTAAGAGCAGTCATTTTCTTCATGTCTGCTTATCCAACTGTTTGGTGATATTGCTTTCATTTGGTGAATATAGTAACTGAAGATTGTTAATATTTGCCTTTATTGTGTTTTATGGCTAATATACCCTCAGTATTTATTATTAATTGATCTCAAGCCAGGTAACATCGTTTATCTTATCCTTAGCATTCGCATTTATTCAAAAGTGAGGTTATGGGCAAAACTGCTGACTTATCCCCAAGGAAAGTAGCTGTAACTGAGAGTCTTTTGAAGGAAACTCTTTATTCACAACGTGAAATAGCTAAGAAATTGTGTATTTCACAAAAATCTGTTAGTCGCATTAATCAAGCTTTAACATTCAGTGAGACGTTGACCTCACAAAGGGATGGAAAATGCGGGAGGAAAAGAAAGCTATCACCAAGGATGCAAAGAAAACTTGCGCAGGTGGCAAAACAAAATAGAAGAGTAACCAGCACTGACCTCAGTAATCAACTAAAGCAGTACGGTACAGAAATATCAGCCTCAGTAGTTCGCAGAAGATTATGTGAAGCAGGTTTACCAGCACGCAGGCCTCGTAAAACGGCTAAACTGACAACTGCAATGGCAAAAGAACGTTTAGTATGGACCAAAGAGATGCAGAAACATCCAGTGGAATTTTGGAGAAAGGTAAATAGTATAAAAGTTGTATATGGCCTACAATTAAAATATGTACATGCAGATTTTATGGAAATGAAATAAACAGCCTAAACTTTGTTTTGAGTGTCGATCAAAGAGTAAAGCACCCAACATAAAAAAATGGTCTGGAGCTGTATGTCTGTCCATGGTCCTGGAAGATTATACATAGTTGTGGGATCTATGGAGCAGAAACAGTATAAAAGTGTACTAGAAACAAGACTATTTCCGCTAAGTAAAGAATGGTTTCCAAATGGTGATTTTGTGTTCATGCATCACAGTGCTCCCTGCCATAGGGCAAAATCTGTAACCCAGTTCCTCAAAGAAAATAATGTAAAAGTACTACCATGTCGGGGGAATAGCCCTGATTTAAATCTAATAGAGAATCTGTGGGGTATTGTCAAACAGAGACTGAAAACATTGAAAATAACAACAAAAGTTCAGCTTATTGAGGGCCTGATAAGCATTTGGCACAGAGATGAAGAAATATAGGAAAAGTGCTCCACCCTTGTAGAGAGCCTGACTAAACGTATCAAAATGGTAATAAAGGCTAAAGGAATCCATACAAAATACTAAGAGTTGAAAAAAATATTGTGTAATATTATTTATTATAAATAAATGGAAAATAAATGGTAGGTATATGTTAAAAATTTCCTCATTGAGTCTCATAATTTGCACACGTCTGTACTTCGCCAGTAATGAGAGCGGCGGCGTTTCCAAGTCAAAAACGTAAAAGCGATGCGTGAAAAAAACATCCGGCTGGTGCTTTCTGGATGTACTACGATCGTCGGAGGGTTAACTACTAAATTAGGTAATATGTAATAAAAACAGAAGCTAACAACAGTGAAGCAACAAGTATCACAAACCTCACTTAACCTTTTAAGAAAATTGATGAATTTTCCACAGAAATCAAGAGATTAGTTTCGGTAAAGTGGTCTCTTGAATTCTGTAGAAAATTCATCAATTTTCTTAAAAGAATAAGTGAAATTTCTGACAAATAATTATATTTAATTGCAATACTAAGTTAGGTATTAAATTAACTTTTTGTTTATGAGTTAGGCTGTTCGCAGAGAGATACTAAACAGGACCTACTTTTTAATACCATTTTTGGATCCAGGGGACTTCGAAGCATGCACTTTCGGTGCATTATCGGCATCAGATTTTGTAATGGAACACATTACTTGCTCTATTTACTAGAGGTAAGAGGTAGAGAGTGTAAAGGGTTTCTTACAAGCCTTTCCCTTGCAACCTCAAAAGTTGATTTATTTCACCGGTATGATAATGTGTGATCTGAAAGTGGGCACATGCTATTATTGCTGAGGACAGAACAATTAGCAACTCGACGGTAACCAGTTGCTGCCCATGAGCTGTGAACAAATCACTCCTTGGTTACCTCAGCTCATTTAACAATGCCTTCCGCATCTTCTGGGCGCTGAGGAACACTACAAAAATTGAACAAGAACTCTAAAGTAGCTCACGCAAGATGAGCGAAACGTCAACAAGATACACAGAATGCTAAGTGGTCTACCGGGAAAATATAATGAGTTAATTGGAGAATTTAATGTCAGGACGGCACGTTGGCCATGGTAGCTCAAGGGCTAAGAGCGACTGGACGGAAACCAGGAGATCCGTGGCTCAAATCCCGGCCGTGGCATTGAATTTTTCATGTTGGCTCTAATTAATTAAAATCACCCATATACCGCAGTAATGTATTTAAAAGGATGAATTATATAAGGATTAATTGCTCAATATAAATTTACATTAAAGATACATAGTCTTCTCCGGAAACTGAAACTACTACGCTACGACTATGATAATAGTCGTAGTCGTAGTCGCAGTCGTCGTAGTAGTAGTAATAATAATAATAATAATAATAATAATAATAATAATAATAATAATAATAATAATAATAATAATAATAATAATAATAATAATAATAATAATAATAATAATAATAATAATAATAATAATAATAATAATAATAATAATAATAATAATAATAATTCGTGATCATAGAGGCACTCTTTCTGTACAGCTATGATCACAAAGTAAGACAGCTACCATTATGAAGGTAATTTTCATGATTAGATGCGTAAGATGCTATTCCGCAGCGCCATCAACAGGAGCAATATATGATTCACTGGAGTGTTCAGTACATCATACGCCCTTTAACACTTGCACTATCTCACCTAAGCTTCCATTCGTCTCTGTTCCTATATCCTGTAGGTCAGCTACACGTCGATTGCTGCCAACAAAGACATCTATAACAAATTCTGGAACCACAGATTCTTCTTGTCGATTATCAGGAGACGCTTTTCATTCTAAATAAATGACAATTTAAAAATATTGTTTTCTTTAATTCAATTCTTAGTTGTAAAGAATCTTTCCACAGAGGTACTAGTGGCGGAAGTTGTAAAAATTACAAACGAATGTTTAGTACCTTGAGTAATGCAACATTAATTAATCTAGAAGATATTAAATATGTCAAGTTGTAATATGTAGGGCTTACTGAACTCGGTTGATGCATAAATGACAGAGACATCTGTTTTAAATTTCCAGTATTTAAATGTAATGAAGACTGAAATGATCATAGTGGGAAACAGGCTGTTTCAATTCAAACTTTTCAAAATCCAAACGTGCAAGAAATTCCTACTTATTGAGTTTAGAGAATACTGAAACACATGGTCTCAGAATCTTATCGACTATGTACACCATAAGGACTTAGTAATACGATCAACCATCGAAGCTGTGCATATAACCAATAACTTATTGTCGTAGTCCTTTATTTATGTTCACTGCTTCTGTTCTCCTTCCATTCTTTATTATTGTTATTGTAGTGTTTTTATACATACCTTGTACAGTCCCTATTAAATGTGCTGGTATTCCACAATTTTCCATCGCTATCCAAAGTTTATCCCTTAAAACCGAATCGAAGGCTTTAACATAGTCAACAAAAAGCATAAATGTGTCAACACTATATTCTTTGTGTTTTTCAATTAGTTGTTGAATTATAAATATACTATCCGTGCATGATCTTTCTTTTCTAAATCTGTTTTGGGCCTCACGAAGTCGTGCTTCCGCTATTGTACTTATTCTTCTTGCAACTATTTTAGCATATAGTTTATACACTGACCACAGAAGACTAATTCCTCTGTAGTTGTCACATTTTTCTCTATCGCCTATCTTAAAAGTTGGTATCACCAACGCTGTATTCCATTCTTCACAGATATGCCCATACCTCAAACAAAGATTAAAAAAATCAAGCGATCTGATATGTAAACACACTGGTGTATATTTTATGAGTTCCAAATTTAATTGATCACATGCAGCAGCTTTCTTATTTCTATTGAACTGCATTATACTGTTAAATACTTCATGTGTTATTGGATCTATATTTTCATCCGTGGTGAAAACTTTTACTTCCTGTTCTTTGTTCTCTAAAGTCCAGAATTCTTGGAAATATGATAACCATTTTTGTTCTGAGATAGGATTTAACTGGAGTGTATGTTTTTCTGTTTTATTCAGTTCTCTTAATATTTCTCTTGTCTTCCATGTACATCATGCTCAGCTTTCTCGCTTCATTCTCCCGGTTTCTCTTTTCACTATTGCTCTGAGTCGTTTGTATTCTGTAGCATCCTCGCCTGTTTTGCTCTGTAACCACTTTAAGTATGATGCTTTTTTGTCTTTCAGCAATTTCGTTATATCTTCATTCCAGGTTCTTAATCCTCTCTTGTTATATCTTTTCTTTCTTCTGTCAAGTACTTCATTTGCTGCGTGTATTACTACTTCTTTAAATTCTCTCCATTCTGTGTTAATATTACAGCCTATACGTTACATGGAAAACATTTGGAAATTTCTTATTTTTTCTTACAATTTGGATTAAAGTGCCATATGCCCAAGATATGTTCATGAAAAAAAAAAAAAAAAAAATGAAACGTATATCTTGAAATTTCTGGAGATCTCTTCAGAATTCTTTACCATTCTGAATGACTTTCATAACTAGCAAACGGTAAAAGATACAAAAAAAATAAAAAATCTTACGACACAAAATATGCAGATCCTCATCACTTATAGGTATTGTGAAATATACATTCAAAAATATAGATCCAAACGTATCCTCAGAAGTCTCTTCATTCTGATTGACTTTTGCATAACTAGTAAACCGTAAGAGATAGAAAAAATCTTACGACACTAAAATACAATGCCAATACACGCCTATATTGTACTTTCATCACAGGCGATGCCTTTTTCCTGTGTTTATCTCTTGACAAATGTTTATCTCGTTAGAAGTAGATAGATAAATAACCATTAGCAAGAATTGTTTGTAAAAGAGTAGAGGAAGTCATGTCACATGGAATTTTTACATTAATAACCTGATTTAACAGTTTCCTCGTAATTTTCACATTTGTCCTTCAATCTGTTTCCTCATTCGATTTGTATTCTAAGACTGGACTGAAGTGGACTACACTACGGAGGTCCAAACGCGGTACCTATGCCCCCACGTGGGTCACTCTATGGAGGAAGGATGAGGAGAGAGAAGACAAAGGGTGGCCGAGGGTATTTGCCATGGAGGTCCAAACGCGGTACCTATGCCTCCACGTGGGCCACTCTATGGAGGAAGGAAGAGGTGAGAGGAGACAGAGGGTGGCCGAGGGTATTTGCCATGGAGGTCCAAACGCGGTACCTATGCCTCCACGTGGGCCACTCTATGGAGGAAGGAAGAGGTGAGAGGAGAGAGAGGGTGGCCGAGGGGATTTGCCATGGAGGTCCAAACGCGGTACCTATGCCTCCACGTGGGCCACTCTATGGAGGAAGGAAGAGGTGAGAGGAGACAGAGGGTGGCCGAGGGGATTTGCCATGGAGGTCCGAACGCGGTACCTATGCCTCCACGTGGGCCACTCTATGGAGGAAGGAAGAGGTGAGAGGAGACAGAGGGTGGCCGAGGGTATTTGCCATGGAGGTCCAAACGCGGTACCTATGCCCCCACGTGGGACACTCCATGGAGGAAGGAAGAGGTGAGAGGAGACAGAGGGTGGCCGAGGGGATTTGCCATGGAGGTCCGAACGCGGTACCTATGCCTCCACGTGGGCCACTCTATGGAGGAAGGAAGAGGTGAGAGGAGACAGAGGGTGGCCGAGGGTATTTGCCATGGAGGTCCAAACGCGGTACCTATGCCTCCACGTGGGACACTCCATGGAGGAAGGAAGAGGTGAGAGGAGACAGAGGGTGGCCGAGGGGATTTGCCATGGAGGTGCGAACGCGGTACCTATGCCTCCACGTGGGCCACTCTATGGAGGAAGGAAGAGGTGAGAGGAGACAGAGGGTGGCCGAGGGGATTTGCCATGGAGGTCCAAACGCGGTACCTATGCCTCCACGTGGGCCACTCTATGGAGGAAGGAAGAGGTGAGAGGAGACAGAGGGTGGCCGAGGGGATTTGCCATGGAGGTCCAAACGCGGTACCTATGCCTCCACGTGGGCCACTCTATGGAGGAAGGAAGAGGTGAGAGGAGACAGAGGGTGGCCGAGGGTATTTGCCATGGATGTCCGAACGCGGTACCTATGCCTCCACGTGGGCCACTCTATGGAGGAAGGAAGAGGTGAGAGGAGACAGAGGGTGGCCGAGGGTATTTGCCACGGAGGTCCAAACGCGGTACCTATGCCTCCACGTGGGCCACTCTATTGAGGAAGGAAGAGGTGAGAGGAGAGAGAGGGTGGCCGAGGGTATTTGCCATGGAGGTCCAAACGCGGTACCTATGCCTCCACGTGGGCCACTCTATGGAGGAAGGAAGAGGTGAGAGGAGACAGAGGGTGGCCGAGGGTATTTGCCATGGAGGTCCGAACGCGGTACCTATGCCTCCACGTGGGCCACTCTATGGAGGAAGGAAGAGGTGAGAGGAGACAGCGGGTGGCCGAGGGTATTTGCCATGGAGGTCCGAACGCGGTACCTATGCCTCCACGTGGGCCACTCTATGGAGGAAGGAAGAGGTGAGAGGAGAGAGAGGGTGGCCGAGGGGATTTGCCATGGAGGTCCAAACGCGGTACCTATGCCTCCACGTGGGCCACTCTATGGAGGAAGAGGTGAGAGGAGACAGAGGGTGGCCGAGGGTATTTGCCATGGAGGTCCAAACGCGGTACCTATGCCTCCACGTGGGCCACTCTATGGAGGAAGGATGAGGTGAGAGGAGACAGAGGGTGGCCGAGGGTATTTGCCATGGAGGTCCGAACGCGGTACCTATGCCTCCACGTGGGCCACTCTATGGAGAAAGGATGAGGTGAGAGGAGACAGAGGGTGGCCGAGGGTATTTGCCACGGAGGTCCAAACGCGGTACCTATGCCTCCACGTGGGCCACTCTATGGAGGAAGGAAGAGGTGAGAGGAGACAGAGGGTGGCCGAGGGTATTTGCCATGGAGGTCCAAACGCGGTACCTATGCCTCCACGTGGGCCACTGTATGGAGGAAGGAAGAGGTGAGAGGAGAGAGAGGGTGGCCGAGGGGATTTGCCATGGAGGTCCAAACGCGGTACCTATGCCTCCACGTGGGCCACTCTATGGAGGAAGGAAGAGGTGAGAGGAGACAGAGGGTGGCCGAGGGTATTTGCCATGGAGGTCCAAACGCGGTACCTATGCCTCCACGTGGGCCACTCTATGGAGGAAGGATGAGGTGAGAGGAGACAGAGGGTGGCCGAGGGTATTTGCCATGGAGGTCCGAACGCGGTACCTATGCCTCCACGTGGGCCACTCTATGGAGGAAGGAAGAGGTGAGAGGAGACAGAGGGTGGCCGAGGGTATTTGCCATGGAGGTCCAAACGCGGTACCTATGCCTCCACGTGGGACACTCCATGGAGGAAGGAAGAGGTGAGAGGAGACAGAGGGTGGCCGAGGGGATTTGCCATGGAGGTGCGAACGCGGTACCTATGCCTCCACGTGGGCCACTCTATGGAGGAAGGAAGAGGTGAGAGGAGACAGAGGGTGGCCGAGGGGATGTGCCATGGAGGTCCAAACGCGGTACCTATGCCTCCACGTGGGCCACTCTATGGAGGAAGGAAGAGGTGAGAGGAGACAGAGGGTGGCCGAGGGTATTTGCCATGGATGTCCGAACGCGGTACCTATGCCTCCACGTGGGCCACTCTATGGAGGAAGGAAGAGGTGAGAGGAGACAGAGGGTGGCCGAGGGTATTTGCCACGGAGGTCCAAACGCGGTACCTATGCCTCCACGTGGGCCACTCTATTGAGGAAGGAAGAGGTGAGAGGAGAGAGAGGGTGGCCGAGGGTATTTGCCATGGAGGTCCAAACGCGGTACCTATGCCTCCACGTGGGCCACTCTATGGAGGAAGGAAGAGGTGAGAGGAGACAGAGGGTGGCCGAGGGTATTTGCCATGGAGGTCCGAACGCGGTACCTATGCCTCCACGTGGGCCACTCTATGGAGGAAGGAAGAGGTGAGAGGAGAGAGAGGGTGGCCGAGGGGATTTGCCATGGAGGTCCAAACGCGGTACCTATGCCTCCACGTGGGCCACTCTATGGAGGAAGGAAGAGGTGAGAGGAGACAGAGGGTGGCCGAGGGTATTTGCCATGGAGGTCCAAACGCGGTACCTATGCCTCCACGTGGGCCACTCTATGGAGGAAGGATGAGGTGAGAGGAGACAGAGGGTGGCCGAGGGTATTTGCCATGGAGGTCCGAACGCGGTACCTATGCCTCCACGTGGGCCACTCTATGGAGGAAGGAAGAGGTGAGAGGAGACAGAGGGTGGCCGAGGGTATTTGCCATGGAGGTCCAAACGCGGTACCTATGCCTCCACGTGGGACACTCCATGGAGGAAGGAAGAGGTGAGAGGAGACAGAGGGTGGCCGAGGGGATTTGCCATGGAGGTGCGAACGCGGTACCTATGCCTCCACGTGGGCCACTCTATGGAGGAAGGAAGAGGTGAGAGGAGACAGAGGGTGGCCGAGGGGATGTGCCATGGAGGTCCAAACGCGGTACCTATGCCTCCACGTGGGCCACTCTATGGAGGAAGGAAGAGGTGAGAGGAGACAGAGGGTGGCCGAGGGTATTTGCCATGGATGTCCGAACGCGGTACCTATGCCTCCACGTGGGCCACTCTATGGAGGAAGGAAGAGGTGAGAGGAGACAGAGGGGGGCCGAGGGTATTTGCCACGGAGGTCCAAACGCGGTACCTATGCCTCCACGTGGGCCACTCTATTGAGGAAGGAAGAGGTGAGAGGAGAGAGAGGGTGGCCGAGGGTATTTGCCATGGAGGTCCAAACGCGGTACCTATGCCTCCACGTGGGCCACTCTATGGAGGAAGGAAGAGTTGAGAGGAGACAGAGGGTGGCCGAGGGTATTTGCCATGGAGGTCCGAACGCGGTACCTATGCCTCCACGTGGGCCACTCTATGGAGGAAGGAAGAGGTGAGAGGAGACAGAGGGTGGCCGAGGGTATTTGCCATGGAGGTCCGAACGCGGTACCTATGCCTCCACGTGGGCCACTCTATGGAGGAAGGAAGAGGTGAGAGGAGAGAGAGGGTGGCCGAGGGGATTTGCCATGGAGGTCCAAACGCGGTACCTATGCCTCCACGTGGGCCACTCTATGGAGGAAGGAAGAGGTGAGAGGAGACAGAGGGTGGCCGAGGGTATTTGCCATGGAGGTCCAAACGCGGTACCTATGCCTCCACGTGGGCCACTCTATGGAGGAAGGATGAGGTGAGAGGAGACAGAGGGTGGCCGAGGGTATTTGCCATGGAGGTCCGAACGCGGTACCTATGCCTCCACGTGGGCCACTCTATGGAGAAAGGATGAGGTGAGAGGAGACAGAGGGTGGCCGAGGGTATTTGCCACGGAGGTCCAAACGCGGTACCTATGCCTCCACGTGGGCCACTCTATGGAGGAAGGAAGAGGTGAGAGGAGACAGAGGGTGGCCGAGGGTATTTGCCATGGAGGTCCAAACGCGGTACCTATGCCTCCACGTGGGCCACTCTATGGAGGAAGGATGAGGTGAGAGAAGACAGAGGGTGGCCGAGGGTATTTGCCATGGAGGTCCGAACGCGGTACCTATGCCTCCACGTGGGCCACTCTATGGAGGAAGGAAGAGGTGAGAGGAGACAGAGGGTGGCCGAGGGTATTTGCCATGGAGGTCCAAACGCGGTACCTATGCCTCCACGTGGGCCACTCTATGGAGGAAGGAAGAGGTGAGAGGAGAGAGAGGGTGGCCGAGGGTATTTGCCACGGAGGTCCGAACGCGGTACCTATGCCTCCACGTGGGCCACTCTATGGAGGAAGGAAGAGGTGAGAGGAGACAGAGGGTGGCCGAGGGTATTTGCCATGGAGGTCCGAACGCGGTACCTATGCCCCCACGTGGTCCACTCCGTGGAGGAAGGATGAGGTGAGAGGAGAGAGAGGGTGGCCGAGGGAATTTGCCATGGAGGTCCAAACGCGGTACCTATGCCCCCACGAGGGCCACTCTATGGAGGAAGGAAGAGGTGAGAGGAGACAAAAAGTGTGGCCGAGGGGATTTGCTTGCCGACCCGAGAAAACCACATGGGTCAGGTAGGTCGGCCACTGGAATCGAGCTCGGACCTCTCGAATGTGGGCCACTGACAAAACTTCCTGAGCCATCTCTCTCGGTAAGACCAGATTTGGTCGCAATTTTAATAATTTATGATAATATTTAAAGTGTACATTTCATTTATAGTTTTTACTGAACTAAAAAGGTCATGAAGAGAATCTAATTCTACTGCAGCATTCGTGTAGAAGTTAAGATCCCGAAGGTTACACAAGACCAATATTGGAAGCAAACTATGGTCTAAAACCAGTGGCGTATGCTGGGATGTAACTGGGCTATCACTAGCCCTACCAGATCCGGACAATAAGAGATTGTTGATTAAATGTTAGCTTCACAAACAGTGCATTTAAATCAGCTGTTAAAACAATTAAAAAAGAAAACAAACAATTTCACCATGAATTTCAGCCGTCTTTCTTTGTGGTAAACTGCGTTGACACTATCAAAAAAAAAAAAAAAAAAAAAAAAAAAAAAAAAAAAAAAAAAAAAAAAAAACAGTTCATCGTTATGTCTTGTCAATGAAACAAGAATGTCTTTTCCCACCGATAGAATAGCCAAATTGCTCAGACAAATTTGTCCTATTGTTGCACGTAAATAAAATTTTATTCGTTTCAAGGCTGAAAAGCTCCTTTCTTCACTTGCAGTGGTGAAGGAAATGTTAAAATCAGTTAAAATACCTTTTATAAGGGTTGCTATTTTTTCCCTTCTGTTCACACTGCAAGTGCGGAAGAGCTGTAGTAGGCCTTTCCTGTTTTATTATTACTAACTTATCCGCGTATTTAAACTGCGAGAACGGACTTTGCACTAATTGTTTAATTACACATTCTTCACACATTTCGAAGAATTAGCGCTAGCAGCTGTCTTGGTACATTGTACACTATGAAATAAACAATACTAATACGGCTGTTGAGGACCGTAACAATCACACAATAATTGAAAACACACTCTTTCTTGCCTTTAACTCCACGTGCTATGCGGAATTTCAAAGCCAGTCGTGTGCGTACGGTACATTTCGGAGAAGCTCGTATGAGTAGCGATGTAAGGTTCCGAAGCCTTGTGTTGAATCCTGCATTCCTGCCCCTCGTCCCTCACTGCCCATTACGGTAGAGAAAGCTGCAACAGTAGCTACCGAAGCTCTGGTTGCCCCTCTGTTCAGTGATAGGTAAAGAGAGATATTTCACCCTACGCACTAATTCTTTATCGGGGGAAACTGGCTGGTATTGCAATTATTATTAATATTACTTATTAATTTCTAGTTTATTTTAGATATGGGCTTCGGTGTTAGCTTTGATAGCCCATAATATACGCCACTGTCTAAAACACACGCGTACTTGAGGGATGTGCACCATCCAGTACTGCTACTCTTGTAGATAAATAATATTACATTTATTTACGTGACATAATATGCTCAAGATCCCCTTTGTCCTGCACTCCCTGTTTATAACCATGCTGCATATAGCCAATAAAATCTACTCGATACATCCATGCACGATCAGAAAGATAGAGGCAGGTGTTACGTAACAATGGAAAAGCTATGAAAACAACAAGTTGAATGAAAGGTTATTCTCGGTTTTCCTTGAGCGAATCCACAGAACGGGAAAGAAGCAAGCCTTGGATGTGACAAGTTTGCTTTCACTTCGGCACAAAACAATTCGCGGCACACACACACATACCAGAAGACCTTGGTCTGTTTAGCTTACTCGCCGCCCTTTCTCCTGTCCCACCACATTACTATAACATTCAGATTAACTTTAATGTTTCATAACTTCTGCCAGTTTACCAATCTCATTTACAAATATGTATCTGTACAAACCTTCGGACTGCTACTTATATACCTGTACTTGGTGAAGGACTTCATCCAAAATTTTACAATCAGACATACAGTTTGACCTCTATAGAACTTTAAAAACATGTGTATATTTACATGCTGTTCTCTACTCAATGTTCTGTAAACTAAAAACCATGTTCTACTATCTACTTCACATTAATTGACTCATACACCTGTACAGATGCTGTTGTAACATATTTCCTTGCAGTTACAATGACAACATTTTAAGAGCTGCCTGCCAGTGAGAGTTTAGTAATGCCATTGCTTTTGCAGGTCCATAAACATACATTTCCCATTTGGGACGGTAAAAGTATTGGAGCATTCAAACAAATAACAAGGAATACATCGGAAACGGTTTATGCCACCAAAAATAAATTTCACACAAATAGTTGTTTCAAAGAGATCTTAATCTTTTACACAGTAAGATTATGTTTATCTATTTCAATTTAACAGCTATGCAAAATTCATCTAGACATTCCCTTTGGAGGACAATCCCATAAAATTCAAGGTATACGAGGGTGGGTCAAAAAGTAATGCCACCTATATTTTTTTCTCTTTTAATTGCCAAGAAACTTGAATCCAATTTACATAGCTTGAAAACTACAACAATGACGATTAATTTGTCAGTATTCAATATAATCTCCGTCCTTTTCCACAGTTTTGGTCCACCTTTTAACTAGGGCATGTATTCCAGTGTGGTAAAACACACGGTCTTGCTTCCTAAGCCATTGACGCACGGGCGTTTTCACAGCCTCCTCATCTTCAAAATGAATCCCACGATGAGCTTCCTTTAGTGGCCCGAACAGATGGAAGTCTGATGAGGGCAGGTCAGTGAGGTAAGACTTGCCATCCCAATTTCTCAATTTCTGCAGTGGTGTAGCGGCTGGTGTGTGGTCTAGCATTGTCATGCAAAAGAAGAACATCCGCCATAGGTTTTGTTGGGCGAACTCGGCGAAGACGTGCTTTCAGCTTTTTCAGAGTTCTGACATATTGGACAAAATGTATTGTGCATCCCTTCTACAAAAAAAAGAAATCAATCATAAGCACGCCCTCTGCATCCAAAAATACTGTCGCCATAACTTTCCCTGCCGACCGCTGAGTTTTTTTTTCCCTCGGTGACGTTGTATGATAACATTCCATTGACTGCCTCTTTGATTCAGGTTAAAAAAAATGAACCCACGTTTCGTCTCCAGTAACAATTTTTTCCAGAAACTGCTCTCCCTCCAAATTGAAGCGCTGCAAGTGTTCGGAGGCTATTGTTTTCCTTGTTTCTTTGTTTTGGGCGGTTAACATTCTTGGTACCCAACGTGAACAAAGTTTGAGTAACCCAGTTGTTGAATAATCGTCATCTCACTGCCTTTACTGAGGGAGGTAATGCGACACAAATCACCTGTTGTTATCCGGCGACCCCCCCGAATGATGTCATCGACTCACTGAATGTTGCATGGAGTCACTGCAGTCACCGGCCTGCCGCTTCGCTTTTCATCTGCCAATGGCGTTTGCCCTTCAGCTTCGTTACAGCGACGAACCCATCGTCTATCAGTGCTGACATCCACCGTTGCATCACCATACACATTTTTTAGCCTTTTGTGAATGCGAATTGGCGTTTCACCTTCCGCAGTCAAAAATTCAATCTCAGAACGCTGTCTAATACGAATGTCGATGTCAGCCATTTTGCAAGAGGATGCAGTGCTGCCACCTGTTGACTTACGAAGTTACTACTGCAGGGGATTGGAGAAGAAGGTTTGAGGAATTGCTCCAAATTCAAAGTTTTCACATAACTTTCTTGTTTAAGGAAAAACAAAATAGGAGGCATTACTTTTTGACCCATCCTCATACATTTGATTTCACATGAAAATATCTTAAACCTGTGGTGCTAGCCTCTGTGTCTGCCTCACGTTCAAAAGGTCCTGATTTCGAATTTTGATCAGGTAAGTTATCTGAATAAAGTTATGAGTTTCCCCCTATTCTTAAAGAGGAATATCTGGTAACTTTAAGCTCTATGGACCTTGTGCTCATTTGAATATCATTTCACCCATTTCATTTCATTGTCCGATATGACATAAGATTGGATGACATTAAAAAGCCTATGTTATTTTAGTCATTTCTGAGAAATATGGGAATATGTTCCAAGTAAAGGTAGTGTAGTGTGGGGTGGAGAGATCTTCATCTTCGAGTCGCATCCTTGGAATTTGCTAAACTTGAATACCAAGTTTTTTAAACCGAATTTTCGTTTTTGAATTAGGTTGGTCACACACAAATCAATCATTTTACAAAAATGCCTTTCTCTTTTTAATTTGGGGAGTCTCAAAAAGTGAATTTCCGATGATTGCCTCGTAAAATTTGGTGGAGTACAATATTTCCCCTACTAGTAAAGAGAGTTAAAACAAGTTTTGAGAAAAATGTACACTTGAATCACTCTCAAAAATACGAAACTGTATAATTTGGCCAAACACTTTCCAAACAAGCCTCTACATTCAAAGATGGAATATTTTTGTTATTTTCGATATTCTCAAAACCACTTGTTAATAAATAATTAAATTTTTATTTTGAATTTTCTTAGAAAGCATTTTATACTCAATGAATTTCTTATATTGCTTAATATATACACAAAACATACTTAAGGAAAAGTGCAAAATCGTTGAGACATATAATTTACGTCTCACATAAGCACACACACACACACACACACACACACACACACACACACACACACACACACACACACACACACACACACACACACACACACACACACACACACACACACGCACACACACACACACACACACACACACACACACACACACACACACACAATTCACTGTAGATACAGGAGGCTGAAGCAATAGTCAAATGTTTAAAGGAAGTATCGGTATATGCTGGTTTTGAAATTTCATACTCTGCATGACATCGTAAGAAACAAAACAATGTCGTCTTAGCAGTTTAAAAAAATATGAGCATTCAACAGTAACATGATCAAGTATTAAAAAAAAAAAAAAAAAAAAAAAAAAAAAAAAAAAAAAAAAAAGATTAATGCCCTTAAAATTGATATGAGTGGCGGGTTTAATGTTATCTGTATTTTATTTTGCCTACTATGTTTCTGTCTGTCATGGTTTACCAGTAAAATTGAATGTGCATAATTAATTTGTTACGCCAATGATTTAGATAAAATTTACTTAACCAAAATTGGTAATTGAAATTCTCTGTTACGCAGTGTTGAGTAAGCATTTTACTTTTCGTTTCAGAGTTAGCGCCGCACCGTTTTCACCGAGGAGACCCGGGTTCGATCCCAGGCGACCGCAAAATGAGATTTGTAATGGACAACATGGCGCCGAGGAGGGTTTTCTCCGGGATCTCTGATTTCCCACGCCATCATTCCAGCAATTGTTTCATCTCGCCCTCATGCTATCATCCACTTCTCTCACCCTCTCACAAGGCATTGGGCTGATCACTCATCCTGGTTCTCTATCACATCCAAATCTTCGATTCCTGACACCCGAACTTAAGGGTCAGAGGAACAAGAACACAGCGATAAGTGGTATACTAGGGAAAAGGTAGAGAAGAACAAGATCAAAAAGAAGTTTCTGAGAAGTTTCTGCATTCCTTTCTTCCTACTCTCTCTCTCTCTCTCTCTCTCTCTCTCTCTCTCTCTCTCTCTCTCTCTCTCTCTCTCTCTCTCTCTCTCTCTCTCTCTCTCAAAATCACACACTTGAAACTCTTAGATTTGTTTTACTTACGGAGGACATTACAACGCGTATTTCCGATGAAATCTAATTTTTTAAAGGATACCTCCTCTACCTCCTACAATTGTGTGGTATACAGAAACTAAAACCTGCTTTTTGCGGTTTACTGTGGTACAGAGAATTAGAACATGGCCTGGTGAACCTAAATATCCTTGAAGATGTTCAGTACGAAGGACATCCAAAAAGATAATATGGTATAATTAGATGACCGGAGATTAAACTGCAAGCTATTCAAAGGTTATAGCTTTGTATGAAGTAAACGCCTTGCGTAACACGCGAACTGACCAAAACGTATCAACTTACGTATTCTAAAAGCGGTGGCAACTTTTGGCAGGCATGGAACTTCTTGCGTACGTGCGCGAGCGAAACCTGAATACGCTCTTAAACTCATCAGAATTAAATACATAATGTGTTAATTTACAAGATTGATTATAGTTTATGTATTTTCATATACAATTATTAGTTTTTCTACCACGAACATAGTACGAGGGTGGGTCAAAAAGTAATGCCTCTTTTTTCCCTTAAATAAGTAAGTTATGTGAAAGCATTCAATCTGGCGCAATTCCTCAGAACTTCTTCTCCAATCCCCTGCAGTAGTAACTTCCTAAGTCAACAGGTGACAGCACTGCATCCTCTTGCAAAATGCCTGACATCGACATTCGTATTAGACAGCGTTCTGTGATTGAATTTTTGACTGCGGAAGGTGAAACGCCAATTCGTATTCACGAAAGGCTAAAAAATGTGTATGGTGATACAACGGTGGATGTCAGCACTGATAGACGATGGGTTCGTCGCTGTGACGAAGCTGAAGGGCAAACACCATTGGCAGATGAAAAGCGAAGCGGCAGGCCGGTGACCGCAGTGACTCCATGCAACATTCAGCGAGTCAATGAAATCATTCGTGGCGATCGCCGGGTAACAACAGGTGAATTGTGTCGCATTACCTCCCTCAGTAAAGGCAGTGTGATGACGATTATTCAACAACTGGGTTACTCAAAAGTTTGTTCACGTTGGGTACCAAGAATGTTAACGCCCAAAACAAAGAAACAAGGAAAACAATTGCCTCCGAACATTTGCAGCGCTTCAGTTTGGAGGAAGAGGAGTTTCTGGAAAAAATTGTTACTGGAGACGAAACGTGTGTTCATTTTTTTTTTTTTTTTTTTTGAACCTGAATCAAAGAGGCAGTCAATGGAATGACATCGCACAACGTCACCGAAGAAAAAACAATTCAAAACCCTGCGGTCGGCAGGGAAAGCTATGGCGACAGTGTTTTGGGATGTAGAGGGTGTACTTATGATTGATTTTTTGGAGCAGGGCTGCACAACAAATTCTGTCCAATACGTCAGAATTCTCAAAAAGCTGAAAGCACGTCGAGTTCGTCCAACAATAGCTATGCCGGATTATCTTCTTTTGCATGACAGTGCAAGACCACACACCAGACGTTACACCACTGCAGAAATTGAGAAACTGGGATTGCAAGTCTTAGCTCATCCCCCATACAGTCCTGACCAGGCATCAACAGATTTCCATCTGTTCGGGCCACTAAAGGAAGCTCATCGTGGGATTCATTTTGAAGATGAGGAGGCTGTGAAAATGTCCGTACGTCAATGACTTAGGAAGGAAGACCGTGTCTTTTACGACACTGGAATACATGCCCTAGTTAAAAGGTGGGTCAAAACTGTGGAAGAGGACGGAGATTATATTGAATAGTGACAAATTAATCGTTAGTGTTGTAGTTTTCAAGCTATGTAAATTGGATTCAATTTTCTTGGTAATTAAAAGAGACAAAAATAGGAGGCATTACTTTTTGACCTACCCTCGTAGATGGATAAACTGGTGCATTCTACCCAAAAATTCTATTTTAATGGAAATGTACTCCCTGACAAGGGAAGTATCACTATGCTTACATCTGTATTAGCTTAAGAGTTTGGTGGCTTTGCTCTATGTGGGGTCTGTGTGCCAAATATCGGGTGCGGAATATAGCTGGAATTACCCAAAAATGAAACCAGAATAATAAGGGACATATAGGCATAATAGCACAGCATTGTAACCCCTGGTGTGCACACATCCCACACTCGGCACAGAGCAGAGAAGGGATGTCCAGCAACTATTTGCAAGTGGTAACATGCAGTTTCGGGCGTTTTGGTTCTACTCCGCAGATGAATTTTGGTACACATGGCTTATATACAAGAGGCATTATACTATTACACTTTCAGTGCGTAACGGTGTGAGTACAGTGATCGTTCCTTTGTCAGATGCACTGAATCCTAAAAAGAAACATTTATATAAAAAGATTCGTGTGTTTGTGTGTGTGTGTGTGTGTGTGTGTGTGTGTGTGTGTGTGTGTGTGTGTGTGTGTGTGTGTGTGTGTGTGTGTGTGTGTGTGTGTGTGTGTGTGTGAAGAGCATAATTGCAAAACTAAATATGAAACTTAAATTTAAGTTCAGCATCTTAAAGAATTTCAAGAAACCCCCCTATTTCAGTGTATCCTTAATATAATCCATTGTGAAAATTATGATTTTTTAAAAAAGTATTGTCATTAAAACATCCAAATCTTCAGTATATTTTCATGATATGAAATGCAGATATAGAATGTTCTAGGAATGTCCTATAAAATCCTGTTCACTGTAAATTACGTTCGCATAACTATCAAATAATAAGAGATGGGTAAAATATTACCAGAACTCGTTAAAACGCACAATTCATTTACAATAAAATTATTTTTTAGTCCATGGTTACCTGCCTGAATTTTCAACTTATGTTTTTTTTCGAATGGAAAGTCATTCAGTTTTTAACTAGTGGCTAGCAAAGAGGACGCAATGTCCAAGGCATCTCGTAACGAACAACTCTTAAAAGATTTGTTTATCCCTTAAAATCTACTATATTCCCATATTTCCTTGTACCTACAATAAAAACAGCAAAAGCAGGAAGACATGTGACTAACACATCAGATCCCCCCCCCCCCTCTTGTTTTCTATTTCATGTACAGAGCGGGATGGCTTAGGAAGTTTCGTCTGTGGGAGGGCCAGTGTTCGATTCCCGCGGCCAGCCTACCTAACCCACAGGTTTTCCGGGTGTTTCCCGGGTCGCCAGGCGAATGCTGGCTAGGTTAATTACATTCCCCGAATTTCCTGCCCCTACATTTCTTCTCCATTTCACATCATCTCCTATCTGGTGGTCTCTTTCAGGGTAGAAGTGTTGGCGGTAGTCTCGGCGCTGCATGACAGGATATGATCTTAATAAAACTTCTTCCTTCGGTCTTGGTCCTCCTGGTCGGTCTGGTGGGCCTCCTCAGGGCCACGGTGGGTGGGCTGCCCGGGAGTTTCCAACTGGTCATCTCCACACTGTCGTGAATCCTAGGGACGACCGCCCTCTGTCTCCTCTCACCTCATCCTTCCTGCTGAACTTTCAGGATGCAGCTTTATCCACACGAAAATGAACACATCTAATGACATATTTATCTAAAACGGAAATTTTAATATTTCTCTTGTTGTTCTTCACATTTAAAGGAACACTACAGTTATTTAGCTTGGATTTGTAGCTTCTTTTGTTTATCTTCTCTGATTTGTTTCTTTCTTCCCCCTTTCTCCTTGAGCTTTGTAATAGATATGCTGTTTGTAATAAACTGCATTCATCTATTTTTATTAAGGTTATTTTAATTGTTTTCGTCAAAGTTAAATGGAATGGCGATGAACCCAAAACTCTATAAACGTAGGGTTTATATATTAATTCACATTCTCATTCCGATATACTATTTCCCTGGCTAACTGAAGTTGAACACACACACACACACACACACACACACACACACACACACACACACACACACACACACACACACACACACACTAATTCTTTCTCATTAAGTAGAAGCATATAACGGAGTCATTTTCCTCGCATCTGGAAGTTTGCCCATATAGCAGTCTTCCATAAGCCCAATAAACCCAAACACCTCCCCGAAAGCAATCGTTCTATATATCTGTTGCCGACCCTCTCCAAGCTGTTTGAAAAGGTAATTCATCGCCGTCTTCTGTCTTACCTTAATCATAACCATGTTCTTCCGCCTTATCAATTTGGATTTCGTCACAAACATTCCACCACCCATCAGCTTTTATGATTAACTCAGTCAATTGTTCACGGCTTCGAGGCCCATCAGTATACCACGGCTGTCTTCCTTGATGTGGCACAGCCATTCGACAAGGTTTGGCATGATGGTTTGCTCCTTAAGCTCTACCGCACCGGTCTTCCTAATTACTTATCACATCTAATCCACAGTTTCCTCTACGACCGCAGCTTTCCATTACGCATTGGTGGAAATCTTTCATCCCCACGTAATATTACAGCAGGTGTCCCACAGGGTTCTATCCTGTCCCCAACTCTATTTAATATACACATTTCTGATATTCCTGACTTAGCTCCGACTTTTTTAGCTCTTTACGCTGATGACACAGTACTATATGTTAATCTCCAGTACGCACAACAAGTAGTACAGCTTTCTTTAGATCGCCTAACTCATTGGTGCAGCACTTGGCGGATCTCTTTGAACCCTCAGAAAAAACCGAGGCTATAAGCTTCACTCTTCGCCGATATACTCCGCTTCCTCCGTTGTGTCTCTACAGGAACCATGTCCCTTGGCTCCCCACTACAACTCCCGTTAAATACCTTGGAGTGCTTTTGAACTCTCGACTGACCTGGCGTGCTCACATCGATCGTCTTATATCACTGGCCTCCGGGCGACTTTCAAAACTCTCAGCCTTGGCCTACAGTCTTCATTGTTACTCTACAAATCACTCGTTCGTCCGCTTATTACTTATGCCTGCCAAGTGTGGGGGGGGGGAGGGGCCACACACACACATGTCATCTGCGTCGTCCTCAGGTTATACAAAATCGCTTCATGCGCATCGCTACTAACGCTCCATGATTCATCCGTAATCAGCAGCTCCATTACGAACTAGGACTGTTACCTCTTCACGACTACCTTCGCAGGATCGCTCGTCGTTTCTTTTCCACGCTGCAAGAAGTTCCAGGAGCTGTGCATTATAGCATCGGCGTCCGCACGCGCCAGCCCTCACACTTAAAGAGGACACTACCACAGGACCTGCTTCTGAGTGATACATCTGATTCGAGTGATTCTAGTGCTTGATGTCTTTCTTACATCTTCAATATTGACTTAATTCCTCAGAGAGTATTATTGGAGTTCTAACTTAATGTAGTTAGGGGGCGGCCTGTTAGCCTTACCCTCGAGTGTTATTGTTCTTTAATGTATTGTTCTGTTACGTTCTTTTCACTCTGATCTGTAAAGCATTGTACTGCTGATCTATCAATAAAAAAATTATAAAAAATTTAACGGAATCTATATTTTTTGTGCAGTAAGATTTGTGCATATCTTACGGTTTACCAGTTACGCAAAAGCTATTCAGAATGCAGAGAAATTGTGAGGACATTACCAAGAAATTCAAAACATAATTTTAATTTGCCACGAGAGTATCTCAACATATAATATTTTAAACCAAAATTTCTTTTTCAGAAAATTTAAGTTTTCAATAAATGTTCCATACAAAGCACGGTCTTGAAGATCTTCGATTCGCATCCTCGGGAGGTGCTGAACTAAAATTTAAACTGTGGTGTTAAACTGTTTTTTTTTAAATTATGCTTTTTTAATAGATTTAAATTCCTTTTAACCGATTAGGTTATACTGGACGCTCAAAGTGAGCCCAGGGTCCATAGAAATCTTGCTATTCATACACTTAAACATATGAATGATTTTCTAAAAATTCTATTTTTAATACAGTGGACCTTCAAAAGATATATTTTCTCTAAATGTACAGTATCAAATGTTTGGGTGGTACAGGAGAGGCACCCTACGCTCTGCTATCATCTTTCCTTAGGTCTGTCGACCTTAGTATCCTTTCACTGCACCCCTCCCTCCCGGGTGCGCCAAAAGGGTTATATATCTAGTTATTAAGTCATAGAAGCACAACAAAACTGGGAAGTGGATTGAAAACTCTGTTAGTGCACTGAGGTTCTCAGCTATCTAGTGGAAACATGTTCCTCAGAGATTCACTAGGTCCAGTGAAGTAAATTGACGTAAGCATGTCATTAGGACACCAGAGACTTATCTGAACACAACAGCAGCAGCAGCAGCAGCAGCAGCAGCAGCAGCTGTTGATCAGCCTCGTGTGTTATATCGGTGACCAACTTTTTCAGCCAAATCAAGTAAATCTGTCCCTTATGACGTCATGCTATGCCCCATGCTGCACAATACGTAACTTAACTCCCGAAAAACTACTTTCACTAATCAGTAGACGCATGCGTTCACACAGACAGCTTCACGTCGTCGTAACCACATTGTAGTACCAGAGTTGCAGTTCAGGAGGCGTACGTGCAGCTTTCACCCTTAACGCTGATTCGCAACGAAATGACCCGAAAAATACCTTTCGGTTCACAAGACGAGAATACACATTGGGACGTAATTTCTTTGTCACTTGCTACCAATTCACTCATAATCAAAGCTATCTGAGCTTAATGAAGATAAACTTATTGCTAATTTTCTTATAGCTGTAAGGATAATAAAGTGGTTCAGTAGACTTTAGACGATAGTCAAATCTGGTTGCTATTGCCATTATCTTTTTATGATCAAGATATTAAAAGATGAATAATGACTACTAATTTAAAAAAAAGTGTCAATATTCAATCACTGCGCAGAAATGTGACATAAATCGAAACACAGACTTTTTCTAAATACAAATTTTTAAGATCAGAGGACCTTAAAACATATAGTATCAAACTTTTGGGGAGAATACATTATTTCCCCTCCTTATCATATATAATACAAAAATTAAAAATATAATAGAACAAACATATACTAAACACGGACTTATGAATGTATCTGATTGCTTTAATCATACCAGATGTAATTCCATTTTAAGAGTGTATATTAAGATAATTTATTGTTAATCTAAGTTAATTTCTCCATGATGGTTTGTTCTTTATAAATTTTCCTTTTAAATTTCCTTTTCTATGTGTAGAAATGTAGTGGCCGCTCCGTGGCTCAGTGGTTAGACCGCTTGGCTCTCACCAAGGCGGCCCGGGTTCTATCCCAGGCGACCGCAAAGTGAGATTTGTGGAGGACAACACGGCGCTGGGGCGGGTTTTCTCCGGGACCTCCGGTTTCCCCCGCCATCTCATTCCACCAGTGCTCCATCTTCATGTTATGTATCATCAGTGTCACCGCCTGCGGTGCCGTATGTAGTAAAAGCGGGCGTTAAACACTACACATTGTAGAATGTAGTGAAAGTACTCTATACTGTCACATTGTCGAACTCAAAGCTATTTTGACGAGGAAGAATCGTGTCGGACAAGTGAGCCGCTATCGCCTCACCTTGCTTATTTGCTGGCCGGGTGGCAGGGGTATACCTTCAAGGATTACCAGTGGATAACGTCACAAAAACGTCACGAGGCCGGAGTGGAACTGTGTTGTTACTGCGCAAACGCCATTTGATACTGTTCCAGAATGTAAGACGAAAACATCCGGCTTCTGGAACAAGCTACCGCACCTAGAGGATTATATAAAATCTGATTCAGGGCCTGGAGCGTCAGTAATACAACATAAAAGCGCCCTAGTTAAGTCCCTTGAAGATTATGATCTCACTAAATGCCAATTTCGGCTTTTTCGGGTACCCCGAATGGTATGAGGGCATCCGAGACAACTAATTCATCTACAGCACAAGCTGAGCTTCTTATATTATCTAACGAAGAGCTGACTGGTCCTCAAATTACTCTCTCAACTAATAGAAGCTTAGAGTTAAACATAACCACGCCCACCTGGGTACAACAGGTTTTGCATCCACTCCTCAAAAACGTATTACTACATAATACATACATCCAAGCTACAAAATCCTATGAAAAGCTCCTTTCTGCGGTTAAGGCAATTTTAGGTGGGCAAGCAGCAAACACTTTGGTCTGTGCTTAGCCTGACAGCACCACAGACGGACGGACGGACGCAGCAGTCAGTACTATTATTCGCATCAAACCTCCTGCATATGACCATCAGAGTTACATGTTTGTAGAGCATCACGGCGAGTGGCGCTTTGGCAGAACTACGTGGGGTGGGTCAAAAAGTAATGCCTCCTATTTTTTCCCTTAAATAAGTAAGTTATGTGAAAACTTTGAATTTGCCACGGCGCAGGACACAACATACTAGGGGGGACCCAAAAGAAACCGGACTCCGAGGGCGCTGCCACTCGTAGACGCAGTGCAGGGTTCTCACGCTAGATGGTGTTAGTAGAGACCTTCATGATACAGCTGTGCAGACGGCGTCAGTGTAGAGCTGAACGTACACGTGTGGTATTGTGTTTCTCTGACTGTTGGCGGATTACCTCTGCGAAGTCGTTATGGCAACTTTAAAAGAACAAAGAGTGTGTGTCAAATTTTGTTTCCTGCTTAAAAAACTGCAACGAAGACACACCAAATGCTTCAGGAAGCTTTCCAGGAGGACGCTATGAACCACACACAGGTTTTCGAGTAGTTTGGGCACTTTAAACGTGGTGAGATGTGTGTTGAAGACCAAGCTCGTTCTGGACGTCCTTCATCATCGCAAAATGAGGAGAACATTGTAAGGCTCCGCCAAAGGATCAACGAGGATCGTCGCCAAACGATCGACGAAATTTCAACAGCCATAGGAATCAGTTGGGGCTCGTGCCAGCGGATTTGGAGGGAGGATTTGCACATGAGACGTGTTGCTGCTAAATTTGTTGCGCGCCTTCTCACACAGGAGCACAAAACCATCCGCATGAATGTGTGTCAGGACTTGAAAACAGAGATTGCACGTGATCCAAACTTCTTGAACAAAGTCATTACAGGGGATGAGAGTTAGTGTTAGGGGTATGACCCAAAAGCCGAGCAAGTGTCAGGCCAGTGGAGGACTCCTAACTCTCCCCCCCAAAAAAAAAAAGCAAGGCAAGTGAGGTCAAATTTGAAGTCGATGACCATTGTATTTTTTGATGTTCGTGGAATTGTGCATCGGGAATTCGTACCCCCTGGCCAGACTGTTAACCAGCACTTTTACTTGGATGTTTTAAGGCGTCTGCGAGAGGATGTGAGGAGGAAACACCCGGAACTTTGGCGAGCAGGTGATTGGTTTTTGCATCACAACAACGCTCCAGCACACACGGCTTTACGAGTGACCCACTATTTGGCATCTCAGAGGTGGTCTGTCGTTCCCCACGCTCCGTAGTCGCCGGACCTAGCTCCGTGCGACATTTTCCTATTTCCACGAATGAAAAAAAAAAAAAGAACGCTAAAGGGGGGGGGGGCGTTACGACGATGTGGAGGCGGTAAAAGCAGCTTCGCAAAGCGCACTGGACAATATCAAACTTGAAGAGTTCCAAAAATGCTTCCAACAGTGGGAAAAGAGACTTGACAAATGCATCGCATGTAATGGAGAGTATTTTGAAGGTGACTGAAGTAATTTTGAAAAAAAGGTTCATCAATAAAGTTTTTTGACAGCAATCTGGTTTCTTTTGGGTCCCCCTCGTATACATACGCCACTTTAATCTTCGGTCACTCATAGCTATGCTTTGCTCATCTGCTTAAGCATTAATAAGAAGATGAACCCCGCAACTCAATTACTATTAGTGACAAATCTTCATATATTTCTCTGGTGCCGTGGTGTACGTGAAGTCAAATGGGACGCAAAGAAAACAGAACATCTGAACAGAGACTGCTTGTGGTGATCTTTCTCTATGCTTAAGGTATTACACCTTGAGAAATTGCTGCAAAGTTGAATATGCTACAGACGACTGTAACATCATTTAATGATACAGAGAAAACGGCATCGAATTTTTCCCAGAAACAGGACATCCAGCGAAACTGAGTCAGATAGAGAAGAGACTACTCATGCAAAAGGTAATCTAATAAGTATTCACAAAAGAAGTGCCCCAAAAAGGTGTATGATTACTGATAAAGATGTGCACCAAGAAACAGTTAGAAGGGTTTTTATTGATATAAGGAAGAACGGCGAGAAAATGGCTTATGTAAACAAAACTAAGAGGGCAAAGATGTTGCAGTTTGCTAAAGAACTCTACATAAAAGACCAACAATGGTGGAATAATGTAATTTTTGTTGATGAAAGTCCCTTTTGTGTATTTGATACGTAAAGGAGGGTTCGTGTTTGGCGCAAGCTCAATGCAGAACTGAATATAAGGAATTTACACTTCCAGTGAAACATAAAGGTGGCATATCATTGAGAACACCATGACTAACACTCAACATTCTTAGAGAAAACCTTCACCAATGTGCGGAGGAATTAGGAATAAAATCTACATTTAAGTTTTATCAGGATAATGACCCAAAACTCCAAGCATACATTGTCAGGTAATATTTCTTACATAGCTGTCCAAAGTAATATATACGCCCCAAAAGACTCCAGATCTTAACCTAACAGAACATTTATGGAGCGAGGTAAATAGAATCAAACTCCAATGAACTAAAGAAAGGACTGCTTGAAGAATGGGTAAAAAACTGAGCCTGCCTATATGAACAAAATAATTTCTAGGCTGGCCCCATAGCTCAGTTGGTAGAGTACCTACCTGCCGTGCTAGGAGTCACGGGTTCGATTCCCGGCGGTGGGGTTGGGGATTTTTCTCCGTCCAAGATAATTCCTCATATTCCCCAGAGTCTGGAAGTATGAATGACAGTGCGAATATGTGCGTGATGTAATGATTAAAACCAACCGAACAAGAGTTAACACCTTCGATATGTTCCAAAGGAGAACGGCCGCCGATATGACCATTGGAGTTAAAGGCGGGGTATAAATGGAACAAACAAAATTCTAATAAGAAATCACACCTGCTAGAAGTAATCAGGCAAAAAAGGATGTCCTACAAAGTGTTGAATTTAACCAGGGTGAGGGAATATATACAGAGGACGACATAAGTTTTCGAACGTCAACATATGTTTTCCTATATTGTTTAAAAGCTACGCAGAGTAAGCATACGTAAATACAAAATAAACTTCAACTCATAAATAGTAGAAATTAATTATTCTTTCACACTGGCCGTGTGTAGGCTTAATTGTGGAAACGTAGAGTCAGACTGAAAAATTCAATGCCATAGCCGGGATTTGAACCACGGATCTTCTGGTCTGCGTCCAGCCGCACTACCATTGTGCTACTATGGCCAACGTGCCGATATGACTATAAATCCCGGGCCTTAAAGTACTTACATGTAGTAAGTCGCCATTAAGGTAGTTGTCTCATGTGTTTACGAGAACTCCTAAGTGGTTTACCGGGAAAATACGAGTCAGTTGGAGAATTTAATGTCATATCGGCACGTTGGCCATAGTAGCACAATGGTAGTGCGGCTGGACGGAAACCAGAAGATCCGTGGTACAAATCCCGGCTATGGCATTGAATTTTTCAGTCTGACTCTACGTTTCTCATAAATAGTAACTGAAACTAATTTGCACACGGTTGCATTACATCTGGACATAAGTATTCGAACAGAGAAGAGCTAGTATTTAGTTATCATCCCCTTTCTTTGAATCACTGCTGATAATCGTTAGGGCATTGTCTGTATTGTTGTTTAGTGACTGCAGAGTCCATATTTCTCCACTCTGTTTGAAGTTCTTTCAGATGATCTTTGCTTCTGATATGATGCTTCCTCACACTCTCCTCGAGTTACTTCCAGATGTTCTCTATAGGATTTAAATCAGGAGATTGGGGCGGTGTCTTCAAAGTGTGAGGAGTGTTTTACACGATCCAAAGCCTGACAATTTCTGCAGTATGCTTCGGATCATTGTCCTGCTGGAAGTAATAATCATGGCCTAATCCCAGCTTCTCTGTAACTCTTTTTAAGATTGTTTTCAAGAATCCTCTTGTATTCAAATTTGTCCATGATCCCATATATGAACACCAGTTCCCCAAAGCCAGATGAAGCCCCATCAATCCCACTACCGCCACCATGTTTCACTGTAGCTACCATGTTCTTAGGTTCCCATTCTGTATTTGGCAGTCTCCACACTTTAAGACATCCATCACTCTTGTATAAGCAGAATTTGCTCGTCCGATAAGAGAACCTTATCCCAGAATTCTGTTGGTTTCACCACATACTGTTTAGCAAATTCTATACGCTTTTTCTTATTCATCTTATTAACATATGGTTTCTTCCTAGGAACGCGGGCATTGCACCCAGTACTATTTAAAACACGTTCAACTGTTCATGTGTGAACTACAGTGTCAGAATATTGCTCAAGACATCCTCTAATCTCAGATGCATTGAATCCCGGATTCTGATTCACCATTTTTGTTATTTGCCTCCTGTCTCTGTGGTGAGTTTAGAAGGAACGCCATTTCTAAGTTTCTTTACAACAATATTTGTCTGTTTGAAGCGTTGAATTATGTAGAACACTTAGTTTTGCTTCTATTAATGGTTTTGGCAATTTCAGAGAGAGATTTGATTTGTTTGTACATATTTATCACGGTATTCCTCTCTGCCACCGTTGTCTCCTTACCTTTACGTCCCATATTATCTGCGAGTTCACAATCGGCTGAATAAAAGAGCACACTATCTCGAGCAGGGGCGGTTCCTCCATAAGGTTGCAGGTTTGCGCTACTGATTCTGAATATACAACAGATGCATTTTGCACATTAAAGCTGCACTTGTTTGCATTGTTTTATATACAAACATGTTTCAATTACGCTTATTGTCTGTAGCTGCCCATGACCGCAGAAGTCAAAATAAACAGAGGTTAGCTGTAGGAGCCGCCAGGTTTGCAGCGAAGTGTTAACCTAAGATTTCGCCCAAATGTTGGCTCTCTGAGGGGTTTGCGGGAAGGTGAAGAGATGGGAGTGCCTTCTTATACATTGCTTAAATGGAGGTTTATAAACCTAGCTCCTCCTACTCTTAGCAACGGCTATAGCGTGACCTTCAGGCTTAGCTTCTGTGTGTTCTGCTTTTCGAACCCAGGGAGAATTTAATTAAATGCATGGAGGTTATTCAGAAGAGAACTCTGTTAAACAACAACGCCACACCTGTTCAGGCTTCTGGGTTTATGGCCACTTTGAAAGATGATAATTTTGTATTCTGGCTGTCTTTCTTCTACAAGATCATGACCCATGTGGACATTTTGTAGAATCAGCTGCAGAAACGAGACTGCAATGCAACATTTGCCATCGCCCAGCTAAACGCATTTGAAAGGGAAGTGCAAAAGGTAAGAAATAGCGTGGATATCGAGGAACACGAAGAAACTGCAATTAAGAGAAGAATAGAAGATCATGATGTGAAAAGAAGAGAAGTTCTTGAAGTATGTGACATTCTTAGAGAAGCAAAGGACAGATTTAGCTTCACGGGGCATCTGGTAGCCTCAACTTTGTTTCATCTAGAAAATTTCTAAGACATTTCCAGAGGATTCCCTTAGAGAAACAATAAGGTTCTATCCTTTTATCATTGGAACAAAAATTCGTAGAGAAATGACTGTAATTTACAGTCGAGAGGAATTTCGTGGAATGTCCGGCGCTTTGTGCTTGATGGACTTCATTAAGGAAAACAATTTATGTGCTACATTCAGCGAATATGTCAAACTCGTCCGAGTACTGTTAACTATGCCAATGTGTACCGCTGAAGCAGAACGCTGTTCCTCAACTTTAAAAAGAGTAAAAACTTTCCTTAGGAACACAATGTCACAGGACCAATTGTCAGCATTAGCAATACTTTCAATTGAGAGAGATTTTGTTATGAAGATCAGCGACTTCAACGCAAAGGTTATCGATAGATACGCCAGGTCTAAGGAGAGTACAGCAGAGAATCTGTATAAATAGGTAAGTCATTACTACTCTGTATTTTATTTTTCATTTGTGCACCACCTATAATTTAATCTACCAACGGCCACTGGTCTCGAGGCATAGCATAAACACAACTGCTGTTTGGTAGGGGCGTGTTGGGTACGTCCAACCACCTTTCTCTCTGTTCGATTGGGTACTTTCGAATACATATGTCTTCCAATAAGAGGGACAGTAGAATAAATACAGTACAGATTGTGTAATAAATACATGCAAAGTGATATTTTAAATATTGTTTCCGAGACACAAAAGGTTAATGTTTGCATGATTAAGAATTCATGGCTGACAAATAAATATTACAATATTTATAATACGGGCAATGTTACATGCTATATTATTCGAATACTTCTGTCGGCCTCTGTACATGTATCTTTTTGTTGACCCAATATTTAAGTTACTGTTGAAATACAAGCAAGTGCACTGAAATACTTTTTGTTAACGCCTATTGTGCTTTAGAAGAATGTTTAATGTTTACTGCTATTATTGGGAAAATATACGTTTGAGTTTAAGTTTAACCGAATATTTTTCTAAGTACCTGTATGTACTTCCAGCTGGTACACTTTATTTTCCATCTGTAAACTAAACATGGTATATAAAGTCCATATGAATGACATGTACTTCCAGCTGTCCCACTTTCTTTTTGAATGGGAATGTTACGTAAGACGACCCTATTTCCGATCCCAAAACCAACAGAGTTGAGTCCAAGGCCTATGTGAAGGATAAGGGGTCCAGACGAGCGAAGTCCAACAAAACTTCCGCATGTTTCGGATTTATCAACTTCAACTAATTATAATGGCGATGGCCTTGAACAACTGCCGCCTCGGAACAAAAGCTACGCAAACGACAATGTGGCCGACCTCGGCATCGGAGGGACGTGCCTTCGAATTCAACTTTCACGTTTCGCACCTACCTGTCTAGAAAAAGTCTTACACAGAGGGATAGAACAAAGAAAGAACACGGTATTTCCCAAGGTCAGGAAATGTTTCGTTCCTATTTGACGGCTGACCCCTATCTTTGTGAAACCGAAAATGGCACTCTTTTATAAGGACATCGAAATTAGTTCGATGTTTTATATAATATTATTAGTTTACTTTTTTCTAGCTAAAATTTCGGTATCGGGAGTTCCCAGAAATAAGAGTATTCAAGTGCATTGATTTCATAAAATAATAAAAATCGTTTAGGCGACAGTGAACAATGTAACTGAAAAATGAAAGTAGGTTCTCTTTTAATATAATTTATATCCTCCAACGTCAAATCATATCGGACGATGAATGAAATGGGTGAAATGATGTTCAAAATGAGTCCAGGTTTCATAAAGTTTAGAGTTACCTGACATTGATCCTTCAGGATAAGAGAAACCCTCAGAAAAAAGACATCTAGATACGAGTTTCGAACTCTGGTCCTCTTGAACGCGAGTCAGACACATTACTCTCTACGCAGAAAATAGGTATTTGCACCACGGATATCCCTGTCTTCGTGCGGTTGCTCTTAAACATTGAACTACCATGGCAATATACCAGTATGTCACTAAGTAGTTTGTGGAAGCTATATGAAATTAATAGCTAAAAATATCCGATATTTTTTCTGAGATTAAAATGATGTTTGTAAAGGTGGAATGGTGATGCTTATGAAGGTAGAAAGTTCAGCCCGACGCATTATACCCATTGGAACTGAATCTTGTAACAGTTATGTTAAATTCGTAATGAGTAGAGATACACAAAATATGAAGAAATGTTTCCCAAATTATGAACCCTTTTCTTTCAAAGTAAAGAGAAACACACATACCGGCTGGCACCGTAGCTCAGTCGGAAGAGCACCTGCCTGTCGTGCTAGGGGCCCCAGGTTCCATTCCCGGCAGTGGGGGTGGGGAAACATTTACTCTCAGCTCTTCGTCATTGTTGAAGTGTTGTCTACCAAGGAAAGATTTGAGATGCAAAAACAGATGAAAGTCGCTAGGAGCGAGGTCAGGGCTGTACGGGAGGTAGTCAAACACGTCCCAGCTAAATCCCTGTAGGATGTTTTTTGTCGCATTTGCAGTGTGTGGTCGTGCGTTGTCGTGAAGAAAGACAGCCGATAAATTTCAATTGGTTTCACTTTCCTAGCATTCAGAAAACGAATCACAGATCTGATTTCAAAATCGGCGGAGTTTTCCCTCAACACTGGCATTGTAAACAAGCACAACAAAGCGTACGTGGCTGACAGCGATCTCACAATGGCTCATGTTTCTTCTCCATGATACACAGCGGCTACCACACACTGTGGAACTGCTATCGCAGCGCAGCAGCACATATAAATTGAAACAGAACTTACTTTCTGGACGCCCCTTGTAAAAGGAATTAACTTCCTTGCTTACTACTGATTATTATCGTCATCATCATTATCAAATTCCTCTAATGGCTCTGACCGTCCAAAATAAAAACTTCTAGAATAGATTCATTTAATTTTCTATATCACTTCTTATTTTCTCACTGTGCCTGATTTGTTGGAAAGGGTGTATGGGTTTTTCCATATTTTCTGTCTTGGGTTTTCCAAATATGTTTCACAGAGTACTGCCCAAATGAATATCTGGAAAGGCCAGTTCGTTTTTAATGGAAGTTATTGTAAAAGTGAAATATTGCACATCTTACAAAATATTAAGAAATTTGAAGCTTTTCATAAAATAGGAAGGGTTTAGTAAAATATTATGAAATTTGGAGTGCTTTCACAGTTTTTAAGTTTCACAGATTTTTTATTATTTATTTAATCAGAAATTCAGTTAATGATAAGTTATTATTTAGAAATTCAATAAAATGTTCTAGAGCTTTGATTTCCTGCAACGAGCTGCACAGAAGTTTATTGTTTACTCAATATTTTTGTCTTATTATTGGCTGTGTCTTTACGCCTGAAGCTCTCTGACATATTGAAAGTAGGTGTACCCGATATTAGTAAGTTTCGGGGTAACCTATAGCCTAGATAAACACATTGTAATCAAGTATTTCTTCTTAAGGAAGAATTGCGCGCCTCACGTGTCTGAGTCACGCTCAAGAGACCCCGAGTTCGAATCTCGGTCAGGGCGCGTTATCTGAAGAAGGGGTTTCGCTTTATCCTCAATGATGAATGTTGGGCAACTCTATGGATTCTGCGTTCAGTGGAACATAATTTCACGCGTTTCATGCATCGTACGATATGACGTAAGAGGAGTTGTACTCCATTTTCATTGACAGAACAAAATAAGAGCGGGGACCCAAAAGAAACCGGACTCCCGAGGGCGCTGCCACTCGTAGACGAAGTGCAGGCTTCTCACGCTAGATGGTGTTAGTAGAGACCTTCATGAAACAGCTGTGCAGACGGCGTCAGTGTAGAGCTGAACGTGCAAGTCTCTGACTGTTGACGGGTTACCTCTGCGAAGTCGTTATGGCAACTTTTAAAGAACAAAGAGTGTGTGTGAAAGTTTGTTTCCTGCTTAAAAAAACTGCAACGGAGACAGGGCAAATGCTTCAGGAAGCTTTCCAGGAGGACGCTATGAGCCGCACACAGGTTTTCGAGTGGTTTGGGCGCTTTAAACGTGGTGAGAGGTGTGTTGAAGACCAAGCTCGTTCTGGACGCCGTTCAACATCGCGAAATGAGGAGAACATTGAAAAGGTCCGCCAAAAGATCAACGAGGATCGTCGCCAAACGATCGACCAAATTTCAGCAGTGACAGGAATCAGTTGAAGCTCGTGCCAGCGGATTTTGAGGGAGGATTTGCACATGAGACGTGTTGCTGCTAAATTTGTTCCGCGCCTTCTCACACTGGAGCACAAAACCATCCGCATGAATGTGTGTCAGGACTTGAAAACAGAGATTGCACGTGATCCATACTTCTTGAATAAAGTCATTACAGGGGATGAGAGTTGGTGTTACGGGTATAACCCAGAAACCAAGCTAGCGTCAAGCCAGTGGAGGACTCCCATCTCTCCCAGACCAAAATAAAGCAAGGCAAGTGAGGTCAAATGTGAAGCCGATGATCATTGTGTTTTTTGATGTTCGTGGAATCGTGCATCGGGAATTCGTACCCCCTGACCAGACTGTTAACCAGCACTTTTACTTGGATGTTTTAAGACGTCTGCGAGAGGATGTGAGGAGGAAACGCCCGGAACTTTGGCGATCAGGTGACCGGTTTCTGCATCACGATAACGCTCCAGCACACACGACCTTACGAGTGACCCTCTATTTGGCATCTCAGAGGTGGTCTGTCGTTCCCCAACCTCCGTATTCGCCGGAACTAGCCCCGGGCGACTTTTTCCTATTTCCACGAATGAAAAAAGTGCTAAAAGGGGAGCGTTGTGACGATGTGGAGGCGGTAAAACACTGGACAATATCAAACTTGAAGAGTTCCAAACATGCTTACAACAGTGGGAAAAGAGACTTGACAAGTGCATCGCATCTAATGGAGAGTATTTTGAAGGTGACTAAGGAAATGTAAAAAGGTTCACCAATAAACCTTTTATGACAACAATCCGGTTTCTTTTGGGTCCCCTCTCGTAGATATGAACAAAAGACTGTATCTTTGTTCTGGTGGTGAGCATGCTAGCTTCTAAGTCCAGAGTTCCAGGTTCGATTCCTGGTTTGAGGATGGGAATGTTCCTTTGGACAGGATTATGCGTAATCCTACCTAAAGTCTGGAAGTATGGGAGGGATTGTAAATGTGTGTGCAGAAGGTAATGATTATAAGGAAAACCCAACGCAAACAAAGCCAGATATATAAATAGTAAACGAGTGAAAAGCATTGTCGGTCGATAATTGTTAAAGATGGAGGGAAAAAATCAGCTCAAGGGAACATCTGATACCCGATAGGTATAACGGGGACTATATGAATAACAGTATATTACATATATTTTACAGAAGATAAAAAGTAAGACATACGCAAGAATTATCTGGGAATCAAAACTCTCAAATATTTTACCTAATTTGAGTGTTTTTTTACGTCCTCCAACGTTAAGTCATATCGGACGATGACTGGAATAGGTGAAATGATGCTCAAATGAGCCCGGGGTCCACGGAGCTTAGAGTTACCCGACATTTGTCTTTCAGGATAAGGGAAAACCCCAGAAAACGTTATCCAGGTAACCCACTCTGACCGAGATTCGAACTCGGGACCTCTTGAACTTGAGGCAGACATGCTACCACTACTCTACCGAGGCGGGAAATATAATTTGAGGTTGAAAACAGGTCAATGAATGAATTTCTAGTATAATAATTTTATAAGATGTGCGAATTCTGCAGAAATTACTGAGTACGAACGTTTTTGCTAGAAGCATTGAATTATACAATCTACAACACATAAAAATACTTAAAAATTGTAGAGAGGGTGTTTAGCATTACAATTTCTATGTTGCCTGTCCAATAATTAATCAGAAAATCCTCTGGTAATAATACTACACTAAATGAAGCCAAACATGGATATTCCAGATTTGCTTCCTTAAGTAAAATCTGCGCCTTGTTTAAATTGAAATTATGTCGGACAAAATCTCTCACTTATGAAAATGCAAAAATTGAAACGTAGACACAAGTTGGTATGTTACACGCGAGGTTGACCTTGAAGGAACTGTCGAGGCAGAAAGGAAACAAAAAAGCGCCAACAGCTTTCACATGTCAGTATGACGACACAGGCAGGCAGGCCTTGGTGAACAAGGCACACTATAATTTACACTTAGAACATACATATCTTGGATCGTTGACAATTCCTTTTACCTTACTCCATGTCGCAACACTTTCAAAACAAAAGGAAACGTTGCAAGCAAATGATCTGCATTCATGTGACAGTTTATAGCGGCATGGTTCCTCTCGTTTGCACCAACAGAAAAGAGAACCGATAAAATACAGGAAGGCGACTACCCAAAAGTCATCTGTCTGACAGTGACTAAATTTGGAGACACACAAAAGCACCTTGACTTTATGACAAGTTTGGGAGGAGGTGCCTTTGGATCTCGATCCACAATATCTTTTGTTCTTATCTCTCTGACGAAGCGCAACCCGGTGCGGTGAGAGATTAGTAAGGGAGGTCGGGCTGAGTGATAGTAGAAGGCAGGGTCACTAACAGTTACAGACTGAAACCTCCCAGTGATGGCTGACACGAGCCGCTTGCACATCCCCTGGATCCCAAAGACCTCACCGACATGGAGGACAAGGACTTCACACATTAAGTTACCCCCAGGAGCCGGACACACCTTTACATACCTACAGTCTGAGTCCCTATATTGGTCATGGGACTGGGACTTCCTGGCCGATAGTCTCTTCTGTCGCTGAGTGTCAAATTCTCAGCCAGAATCCGGTGAGCAAGACGCTCCTCCTTCCGTGGCAAACACTACAAAGAATATAAAAGGGTAGAGCCAGACTGAAAAATTCAATGCCATAGCCGGGATTTGAACCACGGATCTTCTGGTTTCCGTCCAGCCGCTCTAACCATTTCAGCTACTATGGCCAACGTGCCAACATGACATTAAATTTTCCAACTGACTCGTGTTTCTCCCGGTAAACCACTAGGAGTTCTCATAAACACGGGATTTGAACCACGGATCTTCTGGTTTCCGTCCAGCCGCTCTAACCATTTCAGCTACTATGGCCAACGTGCCAACATGACATTAAATTCTCCAACTGACTCGTGTTTCTCCCGGTAAACCACTAGGAGTTCTCATAAACACGGGATTTGAACCACGGATCTCCTGATTTCCGTACAGCCACTCTAACCATTTGAGCTACTATGGCCAACGTGCCAACATGACATTAAATTCTCCAACTGACTCGTGTTTCTCCCGGTAAACCACTAGGAGTTCTCATAAACACGGGATTTGAACCACGGATCTCCTGATTTCCGTACAGCCACTCTAACCATTTGAGCTACTATGGCTAACGTGCCAACATGACATTAAATTCTCCAACTGACTCGTGTTTCTCCCGGTAAACCACTAGGAGTTCTCATAAACACGGGATTTGAACCACGGATCTCCTGATTTCCGTACAGCCACTCTAACCATTTGAGCTACTATGGCCAACGTGCCAACATGACATTAAATTCTCCAACTGACTCGTGTTTCTCCCGGTAAACCACTAGGAGTTCTCATAAACACGGGATTTGAACCACCGATCTCCTGGTTTCCGTCCAGCCACTCTAACCATTTGAGCTACTATGGCTAACGTGCCGACATGACATTAAATTCTCCAACTGACTCGTGTTTCTCCCGGTAAACCACTAGGAGTTCTCATAAACACGGGATTTGAACCACGGATCTCCTGGTTTCCGTCCAGCCACTCTAACCATTTGAGCTACTATGGCCAACGTGCCAACATGACATTAAATTCTCCAACTGACTCGTGTTTCTCCCGGTAAACCACTAGGAGTTCTCATAAACACGGGATTTGAACCACGGATCTCCTGATTTCCGTACAGCCACTCTAACCATTTGAGCTACTATGGCCAACGTGCCGACATGATATTAAATTCTCCAACTGACTCGTGTTTCTCCCGGTAAACCACTAGGAGTTCTCATAAACACGGGATTTGAACCACCGATCTCCTGGTTTCCGTCCAGCCACTCTAACCATTTGAGCTACTATGGCTAACGTGCCGACATGACATTAAATTCTCCAACTGACTCGTGTTTCTCCCGGTAAACCACTAGGAGTTCTCATAAACACGGGATTTGAACCACGGATCTCCTGGTTTCCGTCCAGCCACTCTAACCATTTGAGCTACTATGGCCAACGTGCCGACATGACATTAAATTCTCCAACTGACTCGTGTTTCTCCCGGTAAACCACTAGGAGTTCTCATAAACACGGGATTTGAACCACGGATCTTCTGGTTTCCGTCCAGCCGCTCTAACCATTTGAGCTACTATGGCCAACGTGCCGACATGACATTAAATTCTCCAACTGACTCGTGTTTCTCCCGGTAAACCACTAGGAGTTCTCATAAACACGGGATTTGAAACACGGATCTCCTGGTTTCCGTCCAGCCCCTCTAACCATTTGAGCTACTATGGCCAACGTGCCGACATGACATTAAATTCTCCAACTGACTCGTGCTTCTCCCGGTAAACCACTAGGAGTTCTCATAAACACATGAGACAACTACCTTTATGACGACTTACTATGCTGTAAGTACTTTAAGGCCCGGGCTTTATAGTTCGGACCACTATTAGGTACAATTAATAGAAATTAATTGTTCTTTCACACTAGCCGTGTGTAGGACGCAGTATGAAAGTGTAGAGCCGGACTGAAAAATTCAATGCCATAGCCGGGATTTGAACCACGGATCTCCTGGTTTCCGTCCAGCCGCTCTAACCATTTGAGCTATGGTCAACGTGCCAGCATGACATTAAATTCTCCAACTGATTGGTGTTTCTCCCGGTAAACCACTAGGACTTCTCATATACTCATTTAATGACATGTTGGCACCTTGGCCATAGTAGCTCAAGTGGTTAGAGCGGCTGGACGGAAATCAGAAGATCCGTGGTTCAAATTCCGGCTATGGCATTGAATTTTTCAGTCTGGCTCTACCCTTTCATAGTGCGTCCTTCACACGGCTAGTGTGAAAGAACAATTAATTTCTACAAAGAATAGTTCAAACGATAGCGTCTGTGTTCTGTATTCGGGAGGTCAGGGGTTCGATTTCTTATGGCTGACCTTCCTGACCAATGGGATTTTCCGGGGTTTTCCTCAGGTCAGTACATGAATGCTGGGAAAGTTCATTATATGTCCCAAATACTTCTGTACCTCCATTTTACTTCCATTGTCTTTCATTTCATCCACATTTTCTTTCAGGCTGGACCCACGTTGACAGGTGTCTTAAGAGGTACATGTGCTCCATAAACCTTCGTTGGTTCGGCCTCAGGCTACAAGATCCTCGTAGGACGCCTCCAGATGGTTGAAGTAAGCCATACTAAGCAGATTCAATCTGTAAATGTTAAGGGCCCCGTCCTCTGATATGTTAGGGCACTTGGATCACTCCTTCCTCCAAGGGCGCCCCTCTCAGAAGGCACAAGTTGAAGCTGTAATGTTTGTATCACGATGTGTTGACGTTATCTTCCTTGATGCTAATTCTGGCTGTGTGCTATGTGAAACCTCTCTCAGTGTAGCGTGGGTGTGTCTTATTCAATGAAAGGAAGACATTAGTTCGACTTTAAAACGTTTAATTAACCGTAATTACTTTAGCGGAGAAGTTGTCGACCAGTAGACTACTATATGAATGTCCAGTGTTAAAGTATTTGATTCCTCTACCAAGGTATAACACAGGGCTCTGCTACTGAGGCAAGAATGACGCCTAATCTGTCTTGTCCCACCAGCGATTAGAGCAGATGTGTCTTAGATTATACCCAGGAAGTGCTATTAAGCTTTAAACTCGCCTAATAACCTCCTAGGACCCCACTCCCCCAATCCTAGCTTCTAATCCGACGTTGGTACCTCATTTCTACTTTTATGACATTTGCTGCGTTAAAACGTGGAGTCCATATATAATTTTCTAAGAAATCCTTCCCCACATTCCAAGAATCCCAAGTTAGTCTGCCATTCCCAATCTGGCAACCTTCCCTTTCACTAGCCTAACCATCCGAATTACTTCTACTTTACCTGAAAACTAATTATCGTAATTAATGTTCTATTACCCCGAGCCAAAATGTACTTATAAATTATGCCAAATCTACAATCCCTTAACATTTAACACAACTTTATAAAATATTGATATTTCATGTTATTATATGTTATAATTTACTTAGTTGACCCATTATTATTAAGGTATTAAGGTACAAAGGGCCGCGGTCGATCACATTACCTTATCTAAGTTGCTCCATAAACGCCCGATGAACGACAGCCCCATGACTTTCAGTTTATCTTACACGACGGGTGCTCAAAAGAAACCGGATTGTTGACATAAAAATTTTATTCATGAACCTTTTTACAAAATTACTTCAGTCGCCTTCAAAATACTCTCCATTACATGCGATGCACTTGTCAACTCTTTTCCCCCTGTTGGTAGCATGTTTGGAACTCATCAAGTTTGATATTGTGCAGTGCCCTTTGCGAAGCTGTTTTTACCGCCACCACATCGTTATAACGCTCCCCTTTTAGCGTTTTTTTTTTTCATTCGTGGAAATAGGAAAAAGTCGCACGGGGCTAGGTCTGGAGAATACGGAGTGTGGGGAGCGACAGACAACCTCTGAGATGCCAAATAGTGGGTCACTCGTAAGGCCGTGTGTTTTTGTTTCCCTCCGCTGCAACGATCACTCCGAGCCATCGGCACGTGGAGTGAAAGGTGGAGGATGGCCATCAGCCCACAGAAGAGCTCTGCCCTTCTGCTGGGGAAGGTCCTCCGCTGGCACCCGGAAGGAGAACTGCGGTTGAGGCAGAGAAGGATCCCTTGGGTCCGCTATGCCAAATACCTGGGTGTCTAACTGGACCGTGGCCTCACCTTCACCCCACATGCCCGTGAAAAAAATCAGCCTCGGCCATGCAGCGCTTAGGCAGTTGTACCCCATATTCCGATCGACCATGCCCACTCGCCTGAAATTATGGGTGTATCGTGCGATCATCCCGCCCCTGATACTGCATGGATGCGAGGTCTGGGGATCGGTGGCTCGTACCACCATCCGCAGACTGCAAGCCATGCAGAACAGGGCGCTTAGGATGATCTACGATACCAAACGTATGTTTCCTTCACACATCCTACACTCCCATTCTGGCATACCTTACGTTGAGGACGTTGTGCGTGAGCGCTCGCGCACATTGTATGCCAGGATTACATCCCATCCCAACCACCTAGTAAACACACTAGGACAATATGACCACCGTGTGCCCAGGAGGAGAAATGGCTACCGCCTCCCCAAGGACGCCCTTGGTTGGAGAGACCAGTCTCTCATCCCCTCAGCACTAAACTCTGTCCCGGCCACAGTAGGGCTGGATCTGGCCTGTCGGCTGACCCCCGGCAGTCAGGTCCCCTTGTGTGACCCCAATGAGAACCACAACCTAAACGGTCCCCAACCTTCCGACCCCTCGCTCCTGGGCCCGCCACACTAGACGGACCCTGCAACGCAGGCTGCCCCTAGCGTGGCGGTTTAGGGTACTGGCCTCCTACTTGGAAGCTCATTCCGCCGCCAGGAGCAATAGCAGAGGCCGAATCAAGTCCATTGGTTAACAAGGACATCCAAGCTTTGGAGGAAAGACCAATCCTATAAGACCGCACGGGTAAATCCGCACAGCGGATAGGTAACATGGCGCTCTACCCACCATCCGGGAGCACCCGGACGACTTGTTCTCGCTCTTGGCTCTCTTGGCTCTTGGCCGTGTGTGCTGGAGCGTCACCTGATCGCCAAAGTTCCGGGCGTTTCCTCCACACATCCTCTCGCAGACGCCTTAAAACATCTAAGTAAAAGTGCTGGTTAACAGTCTGGCCAGCGGTGTACGAATTCCCGATGCACAATTCCACGAATATCAGAAAACAGTGATCACCGTCTTCACATTTCACCTCACTTGCCTTGCTTTTTTTGGTCTGGGAGAGTTGGGAGTCCTCCACTGGCTTGACGCTTGCTTGGTTTCTGAGCCGTATCCGTAACACCAACTCTCATCCCCTGTAATGACTTTGTTCAAGAAGTTTGGATCATGTGCAATCTCTGTTTTTAGTCCTTACACATATTCATGCGGATGGTTTTGTGCTCCTGAGTGAGAAGGAGCGGAACAAATTTAGCAGCAACACGTCTCATGTGCAAATCCTCCCTCAAAATCCGCTGGCACGAGCTCCAACTGATTCCTGTCACTGCTGAAATTTGGATGATCGTTCAGCGAAGATTCTCGTTGATATTTTGGCGGACCTTTTCAATGTTCTCGTCATTTCGCGATGTTGAAGGGCGTCCAGAACGAGCTTGGTCTTCAACACACATCTCACCACGTTTAAAGCGCCCAAACCACTCGAAAACCTGTGTGTGACTCATAGCGTCCTCCTGGAAAGCTTCCTGAAGCATTTGGTGTGTCTCCGTTGCAGTTTTTTTTTAAGCAGGAAACAAAATTTCACACACACTCTTTGTTCTTTTAAAGTTGCCATAACGACTTCGCAGAAGTAACCCGCCAACAGTCAGAGAAACACAATACCACATTTGCACGTTCAGCTCTACACTGACGCCGTCTGCACAGCTATTTATGAAGGTCTCTACTAGCACCATCTAGCGTGAGAACCCTGCACTACGTCTACGAGTGGCAGCGTCCTCGGAGTCCGGTTTCTTTTGGGTCCCCCCCCCCCTCGTACGACAACCAAACGTCCCAATTACCGATAAACGTTCATTGTGCACAGAGTAATTCTCAGTTGTTTTTAAGATGACGGTCAAGTGAAAGTCTTAAATTTCATATTTTAAAGTTAGATCTTCAAATTGTTTGTTCTTCAATTAACGGTTTAATTAGGAAAAATATAGTATCATATAAACAACTCTTCGAGGGGAAATTTTCAACTTGGTAAGCGTACTTTATTTACAAATATAATCTGTTCTGATTTTATTGTGTAAAGAAAGTAATAGGTAGAGAATGTTCTTTATTTCAAATTTTTATTGTTTATAAATACTAATGACTTCACTGGCTACACTGACACGTACTCAACAAACTAGAACAAAACTCAGAACAAATTATAAAATAAAAATACTCAGGAAGCTCTTTCCACAATTCTTCACAACTTCACCAACATTGAATCGAAAGGGATTCCTTTATCTTTATGTGTATAGCATCATTCTTTTTCAGGAATGAAGAAAAAGTGATTTATGGGACTTGCCAGATAAGTTGATGTTTATTAGCGAGTGAAACAAGTTTAACACCCGATGTGCTAGCACCGAACATGATAAACATCAAACCTCGCTTGTCCCATATGTAATTTTTTCCGTTAAAAGGTTAACCTGTGGCGTGACAGCCCTATGCAGAGCCTTGGTCTACCAACCCGACTGCCGGCCTCACGCCGACATACGCACGGCAGAGTTGGGCGATCATCCAACCGATACGGGGAGGAGATGTGGTCAGCATCTCGGCAACCCCCTGCAGGAATGTTTTTTTTTCATGACCAGGGCCGCTTACCTAACGTAAGTTCCTCACTTTCCTCGCGATGCTGAGTGGGCACCGGTCCTATACCCGGGACCTAAAATCCCCACCACATGGGTGGGATCGAACCCGGACCGCTTTGCGTAGCTAGGGACCAAAGCATACTGCCTTAGCCCGCTACACCACGGCGCAGGACAATTTTTCCCGTTACCTAAGAGAAATCGACTTGTATCGTTAATATTAATTATGCCATAAATAATAAAATATATTTCTGTACATTGCAGGTGTAATGTTTGTTTATCGTTTGTCAGATAACTGAAGAAAAATTGAACATCGGACTGAGCCATCTACGAGGTAATTGATAGTCTCTCTCCTCCCTCTCTCTCACACCCCTCTCTCTCCCTCTCTGTCTCTCACTCACACACAGAGATGTCGTTGAAGAGTCATCCTTGTCCGAGGAGAAGTAGCCTTAGACATTTTGCCATTCCGAGCCTCTCTCCCTTACTGTCGTTACGATGGATTTATAATAATAGACGGTGAGTGCATGGTGTTTTTTATGAAGTATCACAAGTAGGATGAAAGAAAGGATATGTTGTTAATTATAGGAGATTGCTGAGCTTATGACGGGCTTAAGGTGAGTCTGCGAGGCTTGTAGATTTCCCCGGGGTTAATGTCATATTCCCCGAGGTTCGGATAAGTTGATTAAAGCTGTAGGGAAGACGGAAATAGAATCTGTGAGAGAGGTTGAGGATATAATCATTTAATTTGGGAAAGGTTAGGTCTGAATGGATATTTTCATTAGGAATATACCATTCCACACCTGTTGCTGCTCGAAGGTTCCAAAGTATTTGACGTTTGTAAAGATGAGGTTTTCCAGCTGCGCCCCAGACCTGATAGGCGCTCGTGAAGGTGGGCTCATTACTTGTTTGTATACGAGGGTGGGTCAAAAGGTAATGCCTCCTACTTTTTTCTCTTTTAATTGCCAGGAAAATTGAATCCATTTTACACAGCTTGAAAACTACAACATTCACTATTCAATATAATCTCCGTCCTTTTCCACAGTTTTGGTCCACCTTTTAACTAGGGCATGTATTCCAGTGTGGTAAAACACACGGTCTTGCTTCCTAAGCCATTGACGCACGGACGTTTTCACAGCCTCCTCATCTTAAATATGAATCCCACGATGAGCTTCCTTTAGTGGCCCGAACAGATGGAAGTCTGATGGTGTCAGGTCAGGGCTGTATGGAGGTGAGGTAAGACTTGCCATCCCAAATTCTCAATTTCTGCAGTGGTGTAACGGCTGGTGTATAGTCTTACATTGTCATGCAAAAGAAGAACATCCGCCATAGATTTTGTTGGGCAAACTCGGCGAAGACATGCTTTCAGCTTTTTGAGAGTTCTGACGTATTGGACAGAATTTATTGTGCATCCCTGCTCCAAAAAAATCAATCATAAGCACACCCTCTGCATCCCAAAACACTGTCGCCATAACTTTCCCTGCCGAGCGCTCAGTTATGAATATTTATTTTCTTCGGTGACGTTGTGCGATGCCATTCCATTGACTGCTTCTTTGATCCAGGTTCAAAAAAATGAACCCACGTTTCCTCTCCAGTAACAATTTTTTCCAGAAACTCCTCTCCCTGCAAATTGAAGCGCTGCAAGTGTTCGGAGGCTATTGTCTTCCTTGTTTCTTTGTTTTGGGCGGTTAACATTCTTGGTACCCAACGTGAACAAACTTTTGAGTAAACCAGTTGTTGAATAATCGTCATCACACTGCCTTTACTGAGGGAGGTAATGCGACACAATTCACCTGTTGTTACCCGGCGATCACCATGAATGATGTCATCGACTCGCTGAATGTTGCATGGAGTCACTGCAGTCACCGGCTTTCCGCTTCGCTTTTCATCTGCCAATGGTGTTTGCCCTTCAGCTTCGTTACAGCGACGAACCCATCGTCTAACAGTGCTGACATCCACCGTTGCATCACCATACACATTTTTTAGCCTTTCGTGAATGCGAATTGGCGTTTCACCTTCCGCACTCAAAAAAATTCAATCACAGAACGCTGTCTAATACGAATGTCGATGTCAGCCATTTTGCAAGAGGATGCAGTGCTGCCACCTGTTGACTTAGGAAGTTACTACTGCAAGGGATTGGAGAAGAAGGTTTGAGGAATTGCGCCAATTTCCAGCTAGTCTTCGTTTAACTTATTTAACTTTTTTTAAATTATTTTTTATTTTCAATTATTATTTTATTTTTATTATAATCATCATTATTAATTTTTTATTTTAATTTATTATTTTAAAGTTCTTTTAAATTTAACTTATTTTAAAATTTATTCATCCCTGAAATAAATCCCGAAGTTAAATTATTGAAATAATTAAATGGTCCCATAGAGTTAATAGTCTGGGAAAAAAAATATTTACTTTAAAAAATTAACATCGCGTAATGAATTTTGACATACCGGCAATTGATTCTGTTTTTAGGTTTGTTTCGTTCTTCAGATGTTGATAATGCGTAACATAACAAAAGAAAATAACATCGTAACCGAGATTTCCTTAACAAGGGAGTTTGGAATTAACTGACGATGGAAGTAATATGCTTTTGAAATCGATATTATAAAGAACAAGGAAGTATTAGCATCAACTTAACTTAAGTGAAGACTCTTTTACAAATATTTTTATTTCTTTAATATTTGTTGCTTCACTGTGACTAGCTTCGTTTTCTGTGTGAACAATATAGTATATTTATATAGGAAATAAGCTGTACGTACGGAATGTTCTAAGAATAGTCCTTGAAGTCCTTATGATTTGGAAAGGATTTGTATTAATCTTATTACTCATAAGCAATAAGAAATGGGTAAAAACTTACTTACTAAACATAGAATGACCTTCAAATACACAATTTACATTGGATAAAGCCTTCTGGCGTGAGTTATTTCGTGAGGGGTACTATTATTAGGAATTATTAAATACTCTTTTTGTCATTATTAAAGTTCGGTGCTTCTCCCATTGTAAATTTAAGATAGTGTAATTTAATGGCTGGCACAGACCACTAGCTTTTAAATATCTCACTATCAGTTCAGTTTCCATTATCCTTCTTGTACCTGTAACGAAATGTGAAACAAATTATTTCTCCAAAGATTCAACTCGATCAACATGCAATAGCTGAATTTGGTAAATAGAAATATAAAATAAATGAGAGTAGGCAGAGAAATCCATATGAATGTAAATAGAAGGTATTTTTGGACAGGTAGATTTGATTTATTTGGTTGCGATAAGAGGCTAAGGTCAGCCTCTGGTGCGTTAAGTCCGTTGCCGGATGCTACATTCTCCACCTGAAAGCGAAAGTGTCTGCAGTGTGTATCATAAATCCAGCACTCAGTATGGGCACTGGAAGCAAGGAGCAACTTTCATGTGTTCCCAGGGGTATTTTGTGCAACAAGGACCTATCTTCAAGCTAACTGCACTGTTGCTATCTCTACTCTTGCACCTTCATCTACTTCATGTTCTCTAGATAAACGTTATCTTACTACTGATTTCCTGGTAGGAATAGAGTAGGTTTTAAGTGATAGTCAAATATTTGATAGTTCTGTGGTGGCTTTGAAATTTCTGGAATAGTTCTTTGGAAGAAATGTTCTTATATTTTTGCCAGGATGTTCTGTACGTAATAGTAGGTCTGTTTAAAATCCACAGTTCCTTACAAAGCGAGCAGTTTGTCATTTTTTGAAGTAGTGTCATCATTTGCATATATCTCGCAGCCCGCGTCTTTGGTGTCGTGGTAGCGAGATATGCCTCACATTCAAGAAGTTGGTCAGGGTTAACTTATCAGAATAAAGGCTTTTTTCGGTGTTTTCCCTTAATCTGAAAGATGTCTGGTAATTCTAAGCTCTATGAATCCTTTTCATTCATTTCATTCATCATCCCATATGCCATACGTCGGAGAACCGTAAGTACATAAATAAAACTTGCATGTCGCAATATCATGGAGAGGCTGTGGAATCTAAGTACCTCTATATAGCGACAAGGTTTTAAGCATTTGACTGTCAATTTATATGACAAAGAAAAATAATTTTGTGAGCGGAGAAATTGACAGAATGTAAAAGGAAGTTAATGAGGGTATGTAAAGCATCTTCATTATAGTATACAAATCCATGATATCCATTTCCGACCAAGATAATTAAGTCTGGGAGTATGAATGCGAGTACGAATGTGTGCGTGATGTAATGATTAAAGTCCAACGAATACGAGTTAACACATTCGACATGTTCTAAAGGAACCGAAGGCCGCCGATATGACAATTGAAGGCACAGGCGGAGTATAAATTGAAGAAATAAAAAAAAAAAATATTTTTCTAAGGTGTAAACATACAAGGGATTATTTGACTATAATAGGTGCGTATTCTTAAAAAGCTACAGGATGTGAATAAAAATGGCATTATAATATTGGCTGGAGACCTCAATGCAAGAATCGGCAACCAAATTATTTCATACGTTCTGGGAAATAAAGAATAATTAATTATAAATGATAATGGAAAGCAATTAAGGAACTTTGATTCATATAATTCATTGTGAATAATGAACACATATTTCGAACATAAATGTATTCAAGATTACATGTAGTAGAAATAATGAATTTATTATATAATTGCAAACATGAAGACGATCCCTTTAATAGAAGATACTAAAGTCTACCTTTTAGTTACTGATAATGTTGTAATAACAGTATCCTGGAAGAAAAACAATTTACGTAATGAAAGAGAAACATTTTAAACTCAGTGTTAAATATTTGTATAAAGCCAGATTAGATAATTTTCAAGAAATGCCTATTAGCAATAATATCAACTTAGAATGGATTAATCTTAAAAATATTATTCATCAAACGGCAGAAGAGGTCTTTGGGAAGAGGAAAAAGAGATATAAGCAAAGCGCAAACAAATGCTTATTTGTAATATTTACGAAACAAAACAGATGAAAATTATGTATAGTATAAGAATATATGTCCAGTTATTAAAAGGGAAATAAAATACTACATCAGTTAAGTTGGGAAAGATATATTAACAATCTAGAACATGACTTACATGGAACATAAAGTACTAAAACTATTTAACACAAATGTCAAAGATAAATTGCAATTAAACGCAGTAGCATAATCAGAATGGTTGGCATTTTTGGGTAAATAATGCATGGACTCAACAAGAAGATGAGGACGAAATTCAAGTGCAGTTAGAAGAAAATAAGACAGATTGTGTAAATATGGAAGAATTAATGGAAGTTATTAATAGTATTAAACATACAATATCTCCAGGAATTGATAAGATAAACTTCGACTTTATAAAATATAGAAGTCCAATGTTATTAAACGGTTTCCTTAACTTAATTAAATGTATGTTGACTATATGTATGTGTCCCCGAGGAATGGAACAAAGAGCTATTATTTCTATATTTAGAAAAGAAGAAAGAAACAATTGCAATAATTATAGAGGAGTTAATCACTTGGAACTTGTTATAAAATTTGTGCAAAAATAATTGCAAGGCGATTAAATAAAATAGCGAAGTTTTACTATTAAGTGAGCAACGTGGTTTCAGAAAATGAAAATCCACAGTAGATTCCATTTTTGCAACAAATAAGATATTAGAAAAAAGAAGAGAACTTAATTTAGAAACACATGTATTCTACGTTGATTATGAAAAATCTTTTGATGCGTTAAGTAGACCAAGATTATGGGATATGATGAATAAAGAAGTTTCTGGACGGAAACCAGGAGATCCGTGGTTCAAATCCCGGCCACTCTATCAAAGACCTTAGCCTATATACGGCTAGTGTACCCGCCTCAACTGCTAAGAGCTATTCGTAATACACTATACACATCGACAAGGAAATGGTAGAAGTAAATGGTTGTGTTAGGCAAGGGTGTCCATAGAATCATGGCTGATAAATTTAGAAACTAACACATCTTTGAATAGTCTATTATTTGCGGACGATGAAGTGATTGTGGCTAATATAGAGGACAGACTTCCGATAGTCCTTTATTAATTAAATAATATAACTAAGAAATGTAATGTAAATATATCTACGTCGAAAACAAAAGTAATGGCATACATAGGAACAAATAACAAAAGATCCAAAGTAGTTATCAATACTGAAATGTTGAATAGGTGAGAGACATAAATATTTGGTATGCAGATTATCGTACCAGAGATGAATGAATATGGAGGAAAAGCTGCATAAATATGAATATATAAGAAGATGTTTAGGAATTAGATGATTTTTGGGTATAACATATTATGCAGGTTGTAGAGAAAAATACTGTAGCAGTGGATATAAAAATCTTTCGTTCAGCATTGTTTAGATTAATAGGAGAGACGAAACTAAACTACGGTGCCCTGGCAATAGCTTTTATACGAGTCGTATAAAATATTTTGTTAAAATATCTTGATTACGGCACATCTGTGTTATTGGCAACTAAAATATGTAATGAGAGCGTCATCTGTTTACTTAGCTTGAAGATAACCGCGAGAGAACGCGCTGCATGACAGAAATTTGGGGTAAAGGCGGGCCGTTACATAATGGGAGATGTCATAACTGTGTTGCATTGGAGAAAGTACAACACATATCAAAATAACTTTCACTCTACGCCTACACTCTCACTGCCTGCTAGCGAGGGTTTGTTGTTTTCTGGGATGTCCTTCACAATGTACTCGACCGGGGTAGTCATCATTTTATATTGCACATCTTAAACATTGTTAAACTCGTCTTAGCATCGGTTTCGATCTTATGCTGACAAGACTTGCTATGCTGCTCCACAAGCTCTTCGTACAAAAGCTTTCTGTTTGGTTTGATTATTTAAAGTTCAGTACACTGTTACTGTTTCCTTATGGCTTTAAGAAAAACAACATTTATTGACGTAGTCACATTTTTAAAGAGGAGGTTGCTGTAAGATGGCTTTAAAAATTCATCTCTCTTTTTATGACTAAAATGAAGAAAGAATGAATTCCCAAATGAAGGAAAATAATGCTATTTGAACATTTAATCCAATAATAAGAGATACCTTAAAAATTGTTATTCTAAAAAAGTGTTCTACATTTTTTGTGTACAAAGATTTTGTCTATCTTTTACAGTTTACCAATTATGTAAAAGTCATCCAGAGTGAAGTGTGCTTCTGAAGACATTTCTCCCTGAAAATTTAAACATATACATTTTATTTCTCATTTGAACAGAGATCTTAAACATATTTTAATAAAAATTAAAATACCCTTTTGAGAAATGTTGTTCAAGATTGTTCTATTCTATCCTTACATAGATATTTAACCATGACATACTATTTACAACTACACACACCACGAAACTTTTATTTAGTTACTTTGCTTTGAAGTGGTTAGAATTTTTTAGGGTAATAGTGGGGATCTTAAACAAGTGCATATACATAATGCACAGCTTTCTAAACCTCATTAAAGAAGACTGGAAAATGACTGCAGAGCGAAAGGAAGGCAGGATCCTTTGTGACGACAGGATGCGAAATGTATTGTATTCATTGATTGTTCGATTAACTGCATGATCATAGAGAAGACACACAAGTGTGAAATTTCATCCAATCTAATAGGTTATTCAGTAAGTTAGAACGAAAGCTTTTAGGCTTTTGTGAATCCAAGAATTGCTGCTTCTACATCACTGGGAGTTTTCAGATTGCACACAGTTTTCAACTCGTTATTTATTCCATGTTGGAAGGTCTCCCAGTTTATGCAACCTTTCCGGAGTCTGCAAGTGGGTAGTGGACGTAGAATCAAATTATCAAAGGAGATCAAGACATGGCAATGGTCGGATTCCATTTCAGGTAGAACTGCCATGGTGGGAATATCCGATAGATTTTTATAGAGTGCGATATCCAGTATATCAGGTGTTATATTTTTTGCCTATAGAAAGTAGGACCAGATGGGACTATGATGTTGACTGCATTACGCTCAGCTGCTGTTAATAATCGTCTTCCATTTGGGGTTGTCACACGGCATCCCCATGTTTCACGCTTACTATTTAGATCTCCCACGAGAAGGGTTGGCACTGTATCAGTATTAATATCCTGAACATTATGACTGAGTCCTGATGGCTTGTATGCTGAAATTATTGTCGTTTTGGAGGAGTTTTGCATGAATATTTAAACTGCACAAGCTTCGAGGCTGGTTAGTTGGGGTAGCAAAACCGGGTAGTGGTGTATGTGCTTTCGAATGAAGATGGCTACTCCACCAGAGTCGACGGAAGTGTGTAAAAATTAGTTGCATTACGTTTATGTATATAAATACAAAATTTAAATTGGAGAAATCCATAGAAAAAGATAACCTAGTAGAGATTAATTTAGGACTACGACAGGGGTGTTCATTGTCACCTACTCTATTTAATATATATATATATATATATATATATATATTAATGACGCAGTTGTACGATGGCAAACTATGCTCAGAACACATTTTAAAATAAAGGGGAAAAATGTTGACACATTGCTGTTTGCTGATGACCAGATTTTAATTGCGGAGACGGAAGATAACTTACAAAGAGCCATGCATGAATTAAATAATATTACAAGAGAATATAATCTTCAAATTTCATATGAAAAAACAAAAATAATAGCTTTTATAGGAACGAACCATTTGAGAGCAAAAATTTGCATAAATGATAAACCCATCCAACAACAAAGTTATTTTAATTATCTTGGCTATATTGTCTCATATATCAGTAACAGAGATATACAAAACAAAATAAAAAAATTCTAAACAATATGTGGCACAATAAAAAGAATTTTAAAAATTTTAACCGTCAAACTTTGTTAAAACTGTATAAAATAATGGCGATATTAACCCTGCTTTATGGGTGTGAAAACTGGGTCTTGACTATCTCACAACAGAAGAAAGTGGAGGCTGCTGAGATGAAATTTCTGAGACAGGTGGCAGGTTATAGACTCATAGACAAGAAAAGAAACGAGGATATTAGAAGAGAATTGAAAATTCAGAGTCTAAATGAAACAATCATTGCATGCAGGCAAAAATGGCAAGATCATGTGCAGAGAATGCCCGAAGACCGTACACCACAAATAGTATACAAGTATAAACCTGTAGGTAGAAGAAATGTTGGCAGGCCACGAATGAGATGGTCCGATCAATTTCCTTGAAGTCGGAACGGGCCACAAGGCTTATACCGTGATGATGATGATGATGATGATGCTGATGATGACGTTTACAATGATGAGATTGAGGTAATCAATATTCCCAGTAGAACGTATGAGATGGCTGGTATTAATGCGTACATAAATAAGCAGGAGTAGTACAGCCTAATAATAGTACAATGAAGGCTAAAATTAAACCTCCTTTTATCAAAAAGTCTTCAAAGGAGCGCTCTATAGGCTGTCTTCGGTGAAAATCAAAGTTATATCTGCTAATCAGCTTCTGAATTTGATTCCCCCTTTTGTTAATTTTTGTGTAAGTTTAAGTCATCGGACATAAATGAAATGAAGCTCAAATGAGCCCAGAGTCCGTAGAGCTTAGAGCTACCAGACATTCATCTTTAAGGATAAGCGAAAATCTCAGAGTAAACCTTATCTAGATAACTCATCCTGACCGAGATTCGAACTCGTGACATCTTGAACTTGAGGCACACACGCTACCATGAGGCTGGCAAATTTGATTCTCTAGTGAAAATACTCCAGCAAACATTATATGAATCTAGTGCAATATTGCCATAAGCTGTTTCATGACGTAAGAGCGGACAAGACATCACATTTCGCAAGAACGTTCAAATCCCAAATAGAAATTAACTTTATCCACCAAATGACTTGGAGAAGTCTGACCGAGTGAAAAGACCATGAAAATATAAGTATAAGCCTTGGCATCAATTGCAATGGGAGTAGATTTTAGAAGAGGGCCATGCTTTGTCGTTCTGGCTTTTGATTCTAGATGTTAACATCGAGAAATCGCAAGTTCATCAAAGCTTTGGTTTGTGAAACTTTATAAGGAAGAAATGAATCTGATCCAGAATTTCGCCTAACAAGAAAAGGAGCTAAAGAAGAGGAGCGTGTGTTTTTACTATATGACGCATAGGCTCTGGACGCTAATAGCGAGATTAGAATTGCTCGTCAAACTGAAAAATTATATATTTTAGCTATCTGAGGGAGCAATTTCCAATAATTCTGCTACATTTATGTATTTCATTTTAATTTAACTAAGTACTGCAAGGACTACACAAGAAATATAGGGAATGTAAGAATATGTGCAAAGTTTGTAACAAATGCCGTACGTTTTATTACATAAGTTTGACACCTTCTTTCTTTAATTATTCCTTCATGTATATATCCCTTCTGTTAGAATATTTCGGTTGTTTATCAATAAATGACGATATTCATTTTAATCTAATTATGAAAATATTGTAAGACTTGAAGATTTCACTGCGAGCATTACTAATGAAGGCTTCGCGGGTGATCAGCCGTGTCAAATTAATAAACGTCAAGCTTTCGGCCATTGTAAACTCCTTGGCCTTCTACAGGATCTGATGAAATGCAGACCAGCAGAAGATACGAGTCGCCCAGGTTTACCTGGGCGGAGTGTTTGCTGCCCAGCACCTAGCCGCTTATTGCGTCTTTATTTGGGCAGTATAAAAGAAATGTCGATTGTCGCAGGCGGTTGTCTTAGTCAGCGCTATGTCTAGCCTTAAATGGACGCGAGCCCCGTGGGGGGTGTGCGCCCAGTGCTGGCTGCGCTCTTTCGCCTGCATGGGAGGCATCCGAGCACAGTCCGCTTGACAGGCTAGAGGGAAAGGAACTAATGTTCAGGTAATGGGACTTACCAAGTCCATTTCTGGGCTTGGGGGTATGGAGTCAGGGGAAAGTGGCCCTGCTCAGTTAAGATTACCCAAGGCATCTTTGGGCAACCGGTAGCTCGGTCGGTGGCGAGGAACCCATTGGTCGTAATGGCCAAGGGTGTTCACCAGGTTATTGGGATGGGAGTCTGGCTTACTGTAGATGGTGCGAGATCTCTCCCGCACCACGTCCACAATGTACGGCACTCCGGAGTAGGTGTGAAGGATGTGGGACGGAAATGTACGTCCAGTATCGTAGATAATTCGCAGCGCCCTGCTCTGGACGCGCTGTAGTCTACGAATAGTGGTGGGAGCCGCTGATCCCAGACTTCGCAGCCGTACAGAATCAGGGGCGGTGTAATCGCCTGATACAGGCGTAGTTTGAGGTGCGTTGGCATGGTGGATTTAAGTACAGGGTACAACTGCCTTAGTGCTGCATGCCCTTGTCCGGCTTTGACCCGGACGTGAGGTGCGTAGGTGAGGCCGCCACCTTGGAGGACGCCAAGGCATTTGGCTGAGGGAACCCAGGGGATTTGCCTCTGCCTCAACCTCAGCGACCAATGCGGTCACGCAGCTGGGACCTTAGCCAGGAGAAGAGCAGAGCTCTTCTCAGGGCTAATGGCCATCCTCCACTTCTCACTCCAACGGCCAATGACTCGGAGCTGGCGCTGCAGCGGAGGATGACAATATCTTAGGTTTTTGTTACGTGCCATTATGAGGACGTCGTGGGCATATTGGCACGTAACAGTCTGTGGTTCTAAGGGAAAGTCAGACATGTAGGCCGCAAAGAGTAACGGGGACAGTACACTGCCCTCCGGGACTCCCACGGCTATGGGTCTGATAGATGACAGCCGTCCTTCCACTCTCACCCTGAACGTGCGGTCTTTGAGGAAGCTACTAATCAGGGCGAAATAGCCAGCCAAGAGAGCCAAGTGCGAGAACAAGTCGTCCGGGTGCTCCCGGACGGTGGGTAGAGCGCCACGGTACCTATCCGCTGAGCGGATTTACCCGTGCGGTCTTAAAGAGTTTGTCATTTCTCCAAAGCTTGGATGTCGTTGTTGACTGAAGGACCTGATTCGACCTCTGCTAGTGCTCCTGGCGGCGGGGTTAGCTTCCAAGGAGGCCAGTGCCCTAAACCGCCACGCTGTTGGTGGCCTGCGTTGCAGTGTCCGTCCAGCGTGGTGGGGCCAGGAGCGAGAGGTCGGGATGCTGGGGACCGTTTAGGTTATGGTTCTCCACTAGGTTACACCGGGGGTCAGCCGGCGGGCCAGATCCAGCCCCAGTGTGGCCGGGACAGATTGTAGAATTGAGGGAATGAGAGGCTGGTCTCACCACCCAAGGGCGTCCTTGGGGAGGCGGTAGCTCTTTCTCCTCCTGAGTACACGATGGTCATACTGCAGCACAATCCCCACCCACCATTTGAATCGTATATAGTAAGAAGAATTCAGCTGGGCGCTATTCCCAAATTCCTTACATAGTGGATATGGTAAGAGAGAGATCTCGAACCCTCCACAAAAAACTGTCTACCCATTCCAACTAGCTGGTTAGCACTTTGGGTCGGTATGACCACAAAGCTCCTCGCAGGAGGAGGAGATACAAACTCCTCAAGGACGCCATGGGCTATTAGCCTAGGAGGGGCTCTCTCCATGCCGCCATAAACCTCAGAACCTGAAATGGGTCTAGATTAATACCCTCACACAGTTTCCTACCCCCTCTGATCGTGCTGTCTGCACTCTGACCTCCTTCAAGCGGGGAGTTCGGGTGAAGGCGGCCCTGGGAATACGTACCCCAGACGGCAGCCTCAGAGGCTTAACCCAACAGATCAGAGAAACCTATGCCCAGACACAAACGCTTAAGACAAACAGCATCTTCTCTACCGACCAGATAAAGTCACACTAAGCGGCTAGGTGCTGGGCGAAACCACTCTACTCGGGTAAACCTGAGTGACCCGATTCTTCTGTTGGTCTACATTGCATCAGATTCTGAAGAAGGCCATGGAGTTTGCAATGGCCGGAAGCTTGACGTTTATTAATTTGAGAGATCTGATCACCCGCGAAGCCTTGATTATGAAAATATTTAACTTAGTACTAAAAATATGACTTTTTGTTTTGTTTAATTTTCTTTAAAGGACAATGATATGTGACAAAATAACTTCCTCGTTGTATTCACTATAGCTGACTTTTTTCAATTTTCAGAACATTTCGATTGCAGAGAAAGGTTTCTGAATTATCTCCGATAATAACTACTACAAGATGACAAACTTTTCAATGTCAGTTTTGAATCAGATCTTTGGAATATCATAGAGGGTGGGTAGGGTATGTGGTGTTTAAGGGCCCGTCGACAACAAGGTCATTTGGGCCCCGGAATATCATAGAAAACTCCACGTTAAGCATATATGTAGTTTTAAGAAATGTAGTCGTCTTGGAACATGGATGCTTACTTCTCTCTTCGGTATATCTTCTGCTGGATGACACCTAACTAATCCATTCTTCCAATATTTCAGGTTCCTGAGATATTCAGCAAAATTTATTTTCTTCTTTTTATTGGGTTTAGGATCTGAAACATTAGACACATTGAACCAATTAGATATCGTGTTTATAATGGAGGCTACTCGGCTCCTGAAAACACGAAGACTTGGTTAGATGCAATATAAAAAGGAAACATTTGAAAAATACAATTGTTATTCGTTAAGATTAGAAAGATACAGACAAACCACTCAAAGTAACGTTTACTGCTATCCTGATGAGAGTTCTGGTTGCCTACACTACAGGGGATAGATGAATTTGTGTATATTGTGACTTTGTGGGTTCGTAGAATTAAAAGTCCAATTTGCAGAAATTCTATATGTTCTTTATTTCCGTAGATATACACTGTTCAATTCTCACGTAACACTATGTCACATACAGAACACAATCTACCAGGGTTGATGACATTAATAAACAGCGTTCTGATTACATCAGCTTTCCTTAAAACACTCTACATCTGTTTAGTGCTTACGACTTCCTCTTGGCGAGTCGTCACTTCCTTGAACACCTCATTGATGAATTCGAGAGATTTCTGGACGAAATAAGAAGTCGAATGTTCTATCACTGGAACCTTCCAGGCGTGAAACCCTATCTGTGCCGGCAAGCCGTTTATTTCCGTGATACACTATCCGTCTGCTAATTATCTCCGCTATTTTTATTTGCGGGCTCTTTGTGTAAAGAAGCCGCGCTATCGTAGATAACGGCTTCGCGACAATATGCTGCAACACACTATAACAATCGCAGTGAAATTACAGAATTTCTCTTAAAATGCGCGCCGGTATGCAAACAATAATGGACGAAGGTATGTTTCGTAGTGTAACTACATACAGTGTTGAACGCTAAAATGATTTCAGCCGCAGAAAGGTCCACTGAGAGGACGTAACGCATGTTCACAGTGACGTCATCCTTAAGAGCTCCAAGTCTTCAGTAGAGCCTTGTTGATACGCCAATATAATTTCTTGCTGCACATTGTTTCTTTGAAAGTGCGCGTAAAAACATTGTAGAAACAATATGCCGCATTTGTAGATGATCTGCTAAGAGATCTCTTGCAGTGCCTAAAGACAGAGGGATGGTACTGTACCAACGATCAGACTTCAGGAATATTGTATCACAATTCCAGTTCATTTGCAGGACACCTTCTCTCAGATAACAAATGTTTCGGAAAAGTAGTGACGACAGCAATGACAATCTGGTGATACAATAGGTGTTTTCATTTCTGAAGAGGATCAAGATATTTGTTCGGAAATTGCAATTTCCCGGAAACTTGCAATATTAGAACTACAAATCAGTGGGAGTATTTATGAATAGACGTAATCTTACGTCAGTTTAGTAATAATTAGTAATTATTTTAGGTATGTCTAATCCTGTAATAACATAATAACCCATGGCGCGACAGCTCTTAGAGGGCCAAGGCCTACCAACCCGACTGCCGGCCTCACGCACACTTACGCACGGCCGAGGAAATGTGTAGTGTTTAACGCCCGCTTTTACTGCATACGACACCGCAGGCGGTGACACTGATGGTACATGAGATGAAGATGGAGCACCGGTGGAATGAGATGGCGGGGGAAACCGGAGGTCCCGGATAAAACCCGCCCCAGCGCCGTGTTGTCCACCATAAATCTCACTTTACGGTCGCCTGGGATCGAACCCGGGCCGCCTTGGTGAGAGCCAAGCGATCTAATCACTGAGCCACGGCGCGGCCGACGGCCGAGGAGGACGATCATCCAACGGATACGGGGAGGAGATGTGGTCAGTATCTCGGCATCCCCCAGCCGGAATGTTTGCTTCCGTGGTAGGGGAGGGGAGCCGTCCCCTTCAGCTGCCAAAGTGCGGGCGCTGCGGACCCTTAGCACTCATGGTACCTCTGACGTTACTAGAGGAACCTCGAGCCAAACATGCCGAGCCCCTCCCGTAGGGGAGTTGTTCGGATTGGGTTGGACTCAAGGAGGCAGTGTGTTCCCGACACCCACGGGGAATTGGGTACCTCCGGCCAGGCTGCGGCCGCCCGGAGGGGGTAGAGGGTTGCCTAAAAGGTCCCGGGTACTAGCCTGCAGAGCTAGTAGAAGGTGTGCTAGATCACCATTCGGCCCCACCGAGGTTATCGGTAGTCTTCCCTGCGGGATTGACGCGCGTAAGTGGCGTATCCACTTCCATCCCGTCTTGACGTTGGTCTGCGGTGGCACTTTTTAGACTCCAGATATTGCCCTATGGAAAGAGCCCCGGAGTTTCCATCGCTCCCGGGTAGAAGGAGGCCCGGGTCCTTTATCCTACGGGTCCAGGACTAATGGGAGTAGAACCTCTGATCTTAACCCTAATCCTGTAATCCCTTTTCACTTTCTGTAGCACGTAGGGAAGTATTGCATTATACCCAGACATTTTATATCGTGATTTCACCTGAAATAAACTTTAGGAGCATCTTGAATCAAATAAAAAGACATTTTAGAAACAAGTTGTGCGTGTATGTGTGTGTCTGTGTGTGTGTGTGTGAGCGCGCGCGCGCGGTATAGCTAGAAACAAAATTCAATTAAATACCGAACCTAGTCCCTAAGTTCAGTATCCCCTAAGGGGATCTTCAAGAAGTTCCACCTAGCCCGGACTGCCATTTACAAACTACCACCAAACTACTCTAATGATTTTAATTATAATACTTTAAGATGTTTTCATGATTAGTGAAATGTGTTCCGTCGTGCTGTAAGTTGTGGCCGTCAAATTAAAACTCACAACCTAAATGGACTGTATTGCAGAAGAATCGGCCAATTGTCAGGAGAGGAAAATGTTTGACGCTTATATTGATGTATTTAATTTAATTTCTCAAAGATAGTATACCATCATACTTATCATTTGCTAAACACTTTGCATACATCACGTATGAAGAACGTTGACTAAGTCTATTACTAGTTTCAACACTAAAACATGCTACAAACAAAACTAATTGCAGCTGCCATTAACATGCTTCATGTTTCTTCACACAGCGATTCACTACTGTCTTTCCTTTTGAAAGCAGGTCCACCAACTTCCTTCCATACAATGCGACCAACTGTCACTAAACAAAATGTATATCTTCGATGTTTTAGGAATATCCTCAGAACTTTAGTTCATTCTGGATGCTTTTGTATAATGCTAAATCGTGAGAGTTAAACAAAATATAAATACTCTCTCATAAATAATGCTTTTAAGAAAAACGATTATTTGAATTGTGTTCTGACAAGTAACTAATTTTCAAAGTATATACCATAAGATTCTTAGGTCTTGAGCCATCGTTCAGTGAGATTTATTATCTCACGATGATACCAGTTTGGTTTTTAATGCGAAGAATTCGGAGACGCTTGCATTGCTTCCATATTGTCAAAATTTCTTCCATGTAGAAAATGGGCCTTGGTTCAAAAATATGATCATTTGATGGTGCGAGATCAGGGCTGTATGGTGGGTGTGGTAGTAGTTCGATTGCTCCCAATTCCTGAATGTTTTCCATGGTTGTTCGTGCAGTATAGGGTGTTGCATTGTCATATTGCAATAGAACTATTTCGGTTAACTATTGCTCGGTATCTCCCTATCAAAATTTCATGAACTCGTTCCAGTAGTTGAGAATAAAGTTCCGCAGCAATCGTCCGCCAATTTGGAACAAACTTCCAGTAAATCATACCTTCAAAACTCCACCAGACACACAGCATTACTTTGGGACCGAACTGATTTTTTTAACGATGACTTTGTCAGGTTGACGGGGATCAAGCCACTTTTTTGAGGCATCAGGGTTTCGGTAATATACCCACATTTCATTACAAGTGATGTCCTGACAAATCCATGGCATTAGGATAAGCTGACGACAGATATCTACTCTAGGTTCAGCCTGTTGAGGTGTCAGTTCAAGAAGTATAGATCTACAGCTTCTCTGTGATCGATGTATGGTGCCTTTTGATACACCGAATTCTTCTGAACGCCTACGAGTACCTTTTCACCGATTTTCTCGCAAAACTTGGCGTGTATCCTCAATATTCCATAATTTAGGTCTTCTAGAACGTGATAAATCGTTGTGTTTTTGTCTCCATTGTTGAAGCGTTGGAACCATCGTTATGCCACACGCTCACTTCTCCTTCCACTTCACTTATTCTTCGAGCTACAACAGCGGCTTTATAATCTTGTTTCCAATAGTGTTTTAGAAATATCTGAAGTTCAAACTTTATCTCCAATTTGTGATTATTGATTAACAACTGAAGACTGATACAAGGTACCAACACTAGCCATGTCATCCTATAAATAGCATTACCAAACAAAAGAAACCCAATAAATTATCCAAAACACCAAAATAAAAGAAAACGACTTTAGATGCGAGACCACCTAATATCACTACCAAAAAATATAAGTATCTTTAAAATATACAATTTATGTTTGATAACCTTTTTCTGTGAAGATAACCACTTCTGAGATATCCTTGTTGTATGTCTGAATTTTTATTTATACTTTTCCCAAAAGGGATATAGTTATTCATCTTTTTATCTCTTGCCCATGCAAAGAGAAGGTAAGTCCAAAGCCGTCACATAGCAACTAGCTATAAAGTACTTATTTGATTATTGCTTAAAGCCTTCTGTATTCCCATATTCCCTTGTACCGACAAGAAAATTGGCAATAAGATAATGTATATCTTGATTAACATGAAGTAGAGAGAGCAATACGTATTTGCAATCACATCAAAATTTTTATCAAGTTTTTCTCGGGGTTTGCTTAAATTCTAAACAATTACGGAGAAAATCTTTCAACAGCTCTCAATAACATACAACTTATATCCCATTCGTATCCTTACGTTAAGTCCGAATTCTGTGGTCGGTAGTCGTCACTTGTGCAAAGAACGCAGTACATGGCCTAGTGAGAAACAGTTCTGCAAACAACCTGTTTATAGAAGTCGCAAACGTTCAACTCTAACCCTCCCCTTTGAGACAAGGTGCTAGCAACTGGGGGTAAAGGTGAAATGTCCGATATAAGTTTGTATTAGTGCGTTTGAGTGGATTGGGGACAACATCACTCGCCATGTGATGCAAAGCACAACTTGTGGGAGTTAACATTTACGATGCGCCTCTGAAGTTTCGAAACAGTTTATAAAACTTTCCATTAGAAAGAGCTGCGTGATCCTTCTCTTCTCTCGTTTCGTAAGTTGCTACCTTTCCTTGCTTAAACTTCTTCTCCTATTTTGTAATTAATTCCCCTGTGGTCTGTCACACTTGTTTCCGGTCGTGTTTAACAAAATGTAACAAGGCTGCTATCACCGGCAGTCGAACTGTCTGTTACCTCACAACCAACACGTACAGTAGTCTCGTTTATCCGAGGTAATGGGGTGAGGGTGGGACATACTGAGCACCACGGCGACCTAAATCCGTTAAACAATTCAGTTATTGTTAACATTTTAATACATGTTAGAATTGTCTTAATCCAAGAACTCAAATCAAGGAATTACAGACGTGTGCAAATTATAAGACTCAATGGTGAAATTTTTAACATATACCGTTTATTTTCTATTTATTTAACAGAAATAATATTACAACATATTTTTTTCAACTTTTAGTATTTTTTATGCATTCCTTTAGCCTTTCTTACCATTTTGATGCGTTTAGGCATGCTCTCTACGAGAGTGGAGCACTTTTCCTTTATTTCTTCATCTCTGTGCCAAATGCTTATCCGGCCCTCAATAAGCTGAACTTTTGTTGTTATTTTCAATTTTTTCAGTCTCTGTTTAACAATACCCCACAGATTCTCTATTGGATTTAAATCAGGGATATTCCTCGGCCATGGTAGTACTTTCACATTGTTTTCTTTGAGGAACTGGGTTACAGATTTTGCTCTGTGCCAGGGCGCACTGTCATGCATGAACACAAAATCACCATTTGGAAACCATTCTCTACTTTGCGGAAATAGTCTTGTTTCTAATACACTTTTATACTGTTTCTGCTCCATAGACCTCACAACTATGTATAATCTTCCAGAGCCATGGACAGACATACAGCTCCAGACCATTTTTGATGTTGGGTACTTTACTCTTTGATACACTGAGGGGAAAATGCTTCTTTATCTTTCCTTCTCACATATTGGCTGCTCTCTTCACATACTTCAAACATGGTTTCTAATGATAAAATTACCTGAAACAATAAAATCCTCTATTAATATTAAACAGTTTTAAAATTGTTCAAAGATAGTATAGCAAAACCAGCAATGAGAGAAAAAAAGTTTAGGCTGTTTATTTCATTTCCATAAAAATTACATGTACATATTTTAATTTTATGCTATATGCAATTTTCATAGTATTTACCTTCCTCCAAAATTCCACTGGATGTTTCTGCATCTCTTTGGCCCATTCTAAACGTTTTTTTGCCATTGCAGGTGTCAGTTTAGCCTTTTTACGAGGACTGCGTGCTGGTAAACCTGCTTCACATAATCTTCTGCGAACTACTGACGCTGATATTTCTGTACCGTACTGCTTTAGTTGATTACTGAGGTCAATGCTGGTTGCGCTTCTATTTTTTTTTTTTTTTTTTTTTTTTTTTGCCACCTGCACAAGTTTTCTTTGCATCCTTGGTGATAGCTTTCTTTTCCTCCCACATTTTCCATCCCTTTGTGAGGTCAACGTCTCACCGAATGTTAAAGCTTGATTAATGCGACTAACAGATTTTTGTGAAATACACAATTTCTTAGCTATTTCACGTTGTGAATAAAGAGTTTCCTTCAAAAGACTCTCAGTTACAGCTACTTTCCTTGGGGATAAGTCAGCAGTTTTACCCATAACCTCACTTTTGAATCAATGTGAATGCTAAGGATAAGATACACGATGTTACCTGGCTTGAGATCAATTAATAATAAATACTGAGGATATATTAGCCATAAAACACAATAAAGGAAAATACTAACAATCTTCAGTTACTATATTCACCAAATGAAAGCAATATCACCAAACAATTGGATAAACAGACACGAAGAAAATGACTGCTCTTAATTCAGAGCTACCACCATATTAAGAAAAATCCTCCAGCTATTATTAAGAGAGAAATTTCATTGAATATGCTTCATATTATAGCAAGGAAAAGAATTACGACAAATTGGAATAAGTTACGGCGGTAAATAACTATTATTTTGAATGTTAAACTGAAGCAGAGTAAAAAAACATGTGTCTAATAATTTGCACACGTCTGTAGTTCAAGATGTAACAGTCGCAAACGGGTGTCGTTAATGAAGAAAAGTATTGTTAATTTGTATTAAATAAGTTTCTAATTAAAATATTATATACAAATTAATAAAATGTACACAATTGCTTTGGTATAGAAGAAATGAACCTATTCTGATTCTGAATGAGTGTGTGCAAAGTAGTACAACTTAAATTTTTCATGTTAGAATTAATTTGGAGCATTGCATTCACTAAAGGGTTCCTTTCGTCTGTCCTTTGAGCATTCTCTAAATAAAATACTATCTACACATTAGAATTATGCCCTGGAATGCAGAAATATTACTGCACAATTGCAAGCAGTTGTGAATATTGTTCTTCAGATAAGACAATCTTCAAAAAATGTCATCCACATTATATGAACCATAATCTCCAAATTTTGATTCTTCGCCTCTCCTAGCAGACGCTTCAATTGTACTAAGCGGTCAAACAGCAAACTCTAATCCATTTTCAAGTTGAATTTTCTTGCATCCACTTCAAAAAAGAATCTGCATTTTCCCCAACTGGTATAGCATTCAACAATATACAATAAAAATGTTCAAATCGTGAAAAAAGATTGCTCCATTTCATCAGGAACTAGGAATAAAGGAACGTGAAAAAAAACTCTCAGAGAATCGATTATACGAGGGCTGTTCAATAAAGAATTATGATAATTTTTAAGGTCATAATTTGTTGCACTAAAATTCAATCTTATTATATTCTGTTAGCTTAATGTGAAACAAACACGCCGTAATAGTTTCATTGTCGGTACTCCTGGTTCCCGGCGGTGAGAGCCAGACAAGTTCAGACATGTTCAGTATCGTCTACCGCTGCAATGGAGGTAACATGCAGTTAAAGTTGATGTTAGAGGAAGATCCGGAGCTTCCTTCAAACGTAATTACTGCTGATGAAACTTGGCTACATCATTTTGATCCTAAGAGCAAACAGCAAAGCTCAGTGTGAAAATCTGCTTCATTACCAACCCCCAAAAGAAGCAAAAGTTGTGTCTTCTGCTGGGAAAGTTATGGTCATCTCATTCTTTGATATTCATGGAATGGTTTATCAGCATGTTGTACCTGCATCAGTAACTGGACAATACTACAGGGATGTTCTGAAAACAGTGCAAGTCCATATCAGGCGCAAAAGACAACATTTCCGTGAAGCAGGCTGTATGCTGCGCCACGATAATGTGCGGCCGCATATTTCCAATGTTGTTGCCGAATATCTTGCAAAAATCAACGTGAAGTGCATCCCTCACCCTCCCTATAGTCCGGATTGAGCCACACGTGACTTTTCTATTCCCCAACTTGAAGAAACGCCTTCGTGGGAGGCATTATCCATCATCAGAAGCAGTGGTGAAGGCTGCGGAGGCGATTTTGAAGGGTTTTTCAAAAACTGGTTTCCAGCATATCTTTGAAGACTGGCAGAAACACTGGGACAAGTGCATCGCATTCAGGGGAGACTATTTTGAGAGGGACCATAAAAATTTTGAGGATGAGTAAAGGTACGTAGTCAAAAAAAAAAATGTGATCATTCTTTATTGAACAGCCCTTGTAGTATTGCTTCCTCTGTCACTGTTAGCACGAGATCGGCGTTGTATTGATGGTCTTCGACAGCTACGGTGTTGCCATCTGGAAACTTCTATCGTAAGGAATGGTGAAATACTTTAACGTCGATTGGCGTTAAAACTCAACAATCACTTCTTTCGCAGACTTTAACTTTTCGTCCAAAATATTCATCTTCTGGCATAAAATATGGCAACCCTGTATTCTAAATTATCTAAAAATGGTGTGTTACAGTAAAATTGCCTTCCCTTCACTTTCTAGGTCTACGTTTCTCTACGTTAGCGGAGAATTCTCAACGGTGACTGTCCCAGAAGTCCATTTTATTAATAAGTGCACCATGTGTCAAAGAATACACTAATTGCTTATCCGGAATCAACCCAGAGCACCTGAACACAGCGTCATGAAGCCTCTGTTATAAAGGTTCACTTAGTTATGAACCATCACATTTGGTTCGTAAACTGAATATCACAATAGTTAGTTTTAATCTCTCTGTTACGATTTTAACGAAATTGTTCTGTAAAAAGAAAGAATGTGCTGAATGGGAGAAGTTGTACTTCGCGCACTCGCCAATGAGCTTAAACAGTAATGTTTGGCTCGCGATGTCTGCTGCTTCATGATGTCTTGACCATCTCTTCCTTAATATTAATTCAGGTTAACTCCTAAAGCTATCAGAAACCTCTCACAGTGTAGCGTCGGCGTGTATTATTCAATGAAAGGATGACACTAGTTCTGACTTTGAAACTTTTAATGAACCGTCTATAGTTAAGCGGAGATGTTGCCGATCAGTGTAAAATGAGGTCCGGAGTTACCAGGCGACAACACGCCATTGTACCACTGAGGCAAGAATGACGCTTAATCCAGTGGCGGCTAGTGCGTTAAATTATTGGTGGTGCACAAATGAAAAATAAAATACAGAGTAGTAATAACTCACCTATTTATACAGATTCTCTGCTCAACTCTCCATAGACCTGGCGAATCAATCGATAACTTTTGCGTTGAAGTCGCTGATCTTCATAACAAAATCTCTCTCAATTGAAAGCATTGCTAATACTGACAATCGGTCCTGTGACATTGTGTTCCTAAAGAAAGTATTTATTCTTTTTAAAGTTGAGAAACAGCATTCTGCTTCAGCGGTAGACATTGGCATAGTTAACAGTACTCGGAGGAGTTTGACATATTCGCTGAATGTAGCACATAAATTGTTTTCCTTATTGAAGTCCATCAAGCACAAAGCGCCGGACATTCCACGAAATTCCTCTCGACTGTAAATTACAGTCAGTTCTCTACGAATTTTTGTTCCAATGATAAAAAGATATAACCTTATTGTTTCTCTAAGGGAATCCTCTGGAAATGTCTTAGAAATGTTCTTGATGAAACAAAGTTGAGGCTACCAGATGCCCCGTGAAGCTAAATCTGTTCTTTGCTTCTCTAAGAATGTCACATACTTCAAGAGCTTCTCTTCTTTTCACATCATGATCTTCTATTCTTCTCCTCTTAATTGCAGTGTCTTCGTGTTCCTCGATATCCACGCTATTTCTTACCTTTTGTACTTCCCTTTTAAATGCGTTTAGCTGGGCGATGGCAAATGTTGCATTGTGTAGCTGATTGTACAAAATGTCCAAATGTGGCATGATCTTGTAGAATAAAGACAGCCAGAATACAAAGTTATAATCTTTCAAAGTGGCCATAAACCCAGAAGCCTGAACAAGTGTGGCGTTGTTGTTTATCAGAGCTCTCTTCTGAATAACCTCCATGCATTTAACTAAATTCTCCCTGTGTTCGAAAAGCAGAGCACACAGAGGCTAAGCCTGAAGGTCACGCTATAGCCGTTGCTAAGAGTAAGAGGAGCTAGGTTTATAAACCTCCATTTAAGCAATGTATAAGAAGTCCCTCCCATCTCTTCACCTTCCCGCAACCCCCTCAGAGAGCCTACATTTGGGCGAAATCTTAGGTTAACTCTACACTGCAAACCTGCGGCTCCTACAGCTAATCACTGTTTATTTCGACTTCTGCAGTCATGGGCAGCTACAGACGATAAACGTAATTGAAACATGTTTGTATATAAAACAATGCAAACAAGTACAGCTTTAATGTGCAAAATGCACCTGTTGTATATTCAGAATCAGTGGGTGTAGCGCAAACCTACAACCTTATGGAGGAACCGCCCCTGGCTTAATCTGTACTGTCCTATCAGCGATCAAATCAGAAGAGTTTTAGATTATACCCAGGATGTGCTATTAAGGTTCAATTTGACAATAACTCTAAGAACCCCACTCCTAGCTTCTAATGCGATGAGTCCGTCTATAAATTTCTAAGAAATGCTACCTCACATTCCAAGAATCCCAAGCTATCTTGCCATATCTAATCTGACAACCCTACCCCTTTCAGTAGCGTAACCATCCGAACTACTTATACGAATTTGCATGAAAAATAATTATCGTACTTAACGTCATCTTAGCCCTAGTCAAAATGTATTCATAATTTATTTCTAAAGCTACAGCGTCTTAATATTTAACACAACTTCACAAAATATTCACATTTAATTTTATAATGGGTTATAATTTATTTAATTCTTTATCATAGGGCTCCCTTCTCGCATGGTTTTGTTTATAACGTCTTTGAATTAAGTCCTATGGATATGTTCCTTTTCTGAAAGTCGTCACACACTTTACCAGAGGTTCAAAGTATGTATTAGAGGTTCGGTGTAAACTGTCGTCATCCGTGGTCTAAGAGTAACATGCTAGCCTCTATTATGTGTTACAAATGGGAAGGTGTTTGTCCTTGAGCGCTACTAGGTGAGCAACCAATCGGAGTCCTGCGGTGTTGTATTGCATTCCCGCTTAGTGTTGTGTGAGGAGCGCCAACTTAATCAATCTGTATGAAATACTATTCGCGCTAAGACAAAAATTCAGATTTTGCCGAAACTGATCCATGTGGAAAGTAAAAAGTAATATATCTAACATAACCATGAAAACCCCATATTTTTAGCTCAAATAGTTTTCTAATACAAATAAATAAAGTACTATTACCTATATTATAACAATAAATAATTATTGGTTGGCATGTATACGTGTATGCATATTTGTAATTACTCAGAACTGAAACGTAAATGTCTGACATGACGTGATAAAAGAATTACTTTGAATAATCCAATTTGAGAGAGAGGAAACAATAAATTTCCTACTGCCCTGGCAGAACGTGTCTGGTCACATTATATCTTTGTTTATGAATGGTTCGTAATCTCTATTTACTCTAGAGAGTTCAAAGTGGTTGGTGTGCATGTATGTACATATACTTTAATTACTCAGAACTGAAATTAAGCTACTGCATGACGTGATAAAAGAATTTCTGTGAATAAATCAAGGTTTTAGATTCGAGAAAGAGCAAACACTTCATTTCCTGTTAGCCTGTGGAATGCTGTATGCTTATGTTTATGAATGAATGCTGGATAAGAAGTGTTTATTTACTCGGGAGAGTTCAGATCAATATCATTCAGTTGTTCTTTACACAACAGTAGAGTAAGAGTTAAATAGTGCAATGGCTTCTTGCGGTGAATTTAGTGGCGAGTCAAAAAGGCAGGTATTGTGAAGTCAGGCTCGAAGTATTATTTTTAAGGTGTACACGTTCTTCAAACATTTTCGGAAACACAAACTAAAAATGAGTTATTGCAAAGAGTACTTCCGTTTAAAAACACGGAAGAAGTATCAGCTGCATCAACTTGCACGAGGTAATACGCCTCCCACCTTACCTACCACTGCCAATATAATCCAATTGAGTTGGTGTGGGCTCAAATAAAAAGGGGGGTTGCAAACAGAAATAATACTTTTAAACTGACGGACATTGAATGAGTTGTTCACGAAGGAATTGAGAAGGTAACACAACAGGACTGGGAAAACTGCGTAAGGCATGCAAAAACCCTTCAAGAAGATGATTTTAAGAAAGAAATAGCACGTGATGAGATTTTGGAAGCTATAATCAGACGATGAAGACAGTGACAATGACAAATTGTCTATTAACAGAAGTGACATTGACAGCGATATGGATGAGCCACTGGCAGTTCCATCGGATTAGAAAAACAGGTAATTCATAAACTATAATTGTAGTTATAGTATTTAAAATTATACATAATTTGCGAAAATGCTTTTTCCAATTTTGATTTTGGCAACTACATCATTGTAAAAGTTTGTAAAATATAATTTGCTTACCCTTACGTCTGCGCCAAGCAGACCTGCATGTTGTATGAGTGTGCGAGAGAGAGGGAAATATAAAAGGAGTGGGGTAACAAGCTGGCAACGCTGAGTGTGATACGGCATCTGATTAGCTGGGCTCCAGAACCCTTCCCATTTGAAACATAATAGAAAGCTCTGATCTAGAGAGCTGGGGGTGCTCTGAAGCTGACCGTATCGTTTGGATGATTGCCTTACTTACAGTTTACCACAACAAAGAAAGTCTCAGGGGAATGAGGTGCAAGGGAAGTTAGACACGGTTCGGATAGTGGTTTATGAGTTTATGACACTCAGGTCAGTTCAGTTACAGTGCATGCCAAAACACTCTGATGTCTTCTACTTTGTAAATAATACCTTTAATGCCTTCTCGATTTTCGATTAGAGTGTACTGAGTGAACAGGGCGCATTTTTTAACGGTTTTGCTTCTCGTGTAGAATGCGTTCTTTGTCACACACATTCACTGTACTTGCACCACTGTGTAAGCGTGGCAAATTCCTGTCAGGACTTTCATTGCGTTGGCTTGAGGCCGGCAGTCGGGTTGACAGGCTCTGACTCGCTTGCGGACTATTACGCTATGGATTACGTTACGTTAAAATTACGTCAGATCGGACGATAAATGAAATGGGCAAAATGATACTCATATGAGCCCATGGTCCATAGAGCTTACAGTTACCAGACATTTATCTTACGGGATACGGTAAAAGCCTTATCCAGATGACTCACCCTGACCGAGATCTCGAGATCTCTTGAACGTTAGGCAGAGGCGCTACCACCTATGCTGCAGAGGCAGGCGTCGGTTTCTCATATAACACGAATCATGTGTAGGCTGGAGTTGGAAAGGAAGAGTCAGACTGAAAGCGATCTGACGTCTGCACTCATATGACCTTCTCGATTCATTCTTTTACAAAACTTCCTACGATCCACTTTGCTTTCCATGGCTTTGTTAAATATTCTTTATAGGTACAATGGGAATGTAGGAATACAGCAGGCTTTATCTAATACTAAAACATTTTAAAGTCTGTCAATATGTGATTACTTTGAAACTGCATTCTTTGTATGCCCGAGACTGTAAAAACTGAATGACTTCCTATTAGGAAAATTCAAACAATTAACAAGCAAGTAGTTCAATCCGCTAAATAAACTATAAAAAAGCGTCTTTTAACAGATCTGCATTTTTTGTTTAATAACAAAGGGAACTACCACTGTATTCATACCTCTACTCACCTGAAAATTTGATGGTATAATGCGTGCAACGAAAATCAGCTGCGGAGTAGAGCCGTAATGCCCAAGACTGGAGCCTGGAAAGTGCTGCACACGACCACTTGCAAGTTGCTGCTGGATATCCCTCGTCAGTTCTGTCCCGCGTGTGCGGACGGCGCTCATTTTGCCCATTAGGGGTAAGCAATCCCTCCCGTATTCCAGGTTCATCTTCGGGTACTTCCGGCCTCCATAGAGCAGAGATGATGCCGTCAAACTACTCTCAAGCGAATATAGGTATGAGCATAGTGATATTTCCTTTGTCAGATTTCCTATATCCCTTACATTTACTAGTATATAAAATTCATCCCGAATTAAGAGGATAACTGAGGCCATTCCCGGGAAATTTAGTATATGAGGTACGTCCAGAAAGTAAGTTCCGTTTGGTAATAAAATTAAATTGTGTACGGATAGAGAAAAATTATTTATTGCACAAAATTCTACAACGCTTAAACTACTTTTCCACATAACTACCGAAATTTTGCAGGCATTTGTCATAGCGAGGCACAAGTTTTTGTATACTTGCTTCATACAAGTTTGCCGCCTGTGTCTTCAACCAGTTGGAAATATTTTCTTTCAGCTCTTCGTCATTGTTGAAGTGTTGACCGCCATGGAAAGATTTGATATGCAAAAACAGGTGAAAGTCGCTAGGAGCGAGGTCAGGGCTGTACGGGGGATGGTCAAACACGTCCCAGCCAAATCCCTGTAGGATGTTTTTCGTCGCATTTGCAGTGTGCGGTCATGCGTTGTCATAAAGAAGCACAACACATTTTGACAGCATTCCTCGGCGCTTGTACTGTGTTGCCCTGCGCAATCCTAGCATTCAGAAAACGAATCACAGATCTGATTTCACAAGCGGCGGGATTTTCAATCAACACCGACGTTGTAAACAAGCACAACAAAGCGTACGTGGCTGACAGCGATCTCACAATTCTCCTTGATACATAGCGTCTACCGCGCATGTGCGGAACTGCGATCGTAGCGCTGCAGCGGAGATAAATTGAAACAGAACTTACTTTCTGGACCTCCCTTGTATATCATCATAAAAGATATCTTAAATAGGCAGGATCTTAAAATCGTTACGGAAGCCGTGCCGGTTATACATGCTATCATCGGTTGTTAGGGATCCTGATTTCTGCTTTGTTTCTCTTCAAGTTTGAACTCACCATTCCCTCCTCATCTTTTACAGATCTTGCTTCCAGAGACATACACAATGGTATAGAATATTGTAATCACATTTAATGAGCTATCACTCATTATTCATATACCTTGGACTGGATTACGGTACGAGGGTATTCGGCACTGCGACCAGTTTAGAACCATTGTACTTACGGGCCAAGTGGACCAGTTGGAAACTCCCCGCAAGACAAGTACAACCAGCAACTCACCCGATTGCGGTCCGGAAACGGCCCCGATAGACCGGATTTGGAGACCGGAGACCGTCGTACCGAAGGGGGAAGACTTTACTCAGAACATATCATCCTGACATGCACCGCCGAAGCACGCGCCAACACTTTTACCCTGAAAGAGATCACCAGGTGAGAGATGATGTGAAATGATCATGGAGATGAAACGGAGGGAACGGAAATTCGAGGATGTAATAAACCTATCCAGCATTCGCCAGAAATGCGGAAATCTCCCGGGAAATCCCCCGAAAAAACAATGGGTCGGGTAGGTCGGCTACAGGAATCGAATCTGTGCCTCCCGAATGCAGGCTACAGACGGAACGGCCTGAGCCATCCCGCTCGGTTTCTTGTCTTAGAAGCTATAAAATGTCGTGCGATTGTAGTTTGGACAAAATGCAACTCTTCACGTCCTCTTTGCTGACTCCCGTAGGGGAGGGGATGCGCCTTCTTCAGCTGCCGTGGTGCGGGCGCTGCGGACCCTTAGCACTCGTGGTACCTCTGACGTTACTACAGGAACCTCGGGCCGAACTGCCGAGCCCCTCCCGTCGGGGAGTTCGGATTGGGTTGGACTCGAGGGGGCAGTGTGTTCCCGACACCCACGGGGAATTGGGTACCTCCGGCCAGGCTACGGGTACTCTTCCCCTGTAGAGGGTTGCCTAAAAAGTCCCGGATACTAGCCTGCAGAGCTAGTAGAAGGTATGCTAGATCACCAGGCGGCCCCACCGAGGTTTTCGGTAGTCTTCCCTGCGGAGTTGACGCGCGTAAGTGGCGTATCCACTTCCATCCCGTCTTGACATTGTGCCCAGCGGGGGAGGGAGGCTTTTTAAGAAATCAGGCATTGCCCTATGGAAACAGCCCCGGAGTATCCATCGCTCCCGGGTAGAAGGAGCAGAACCTCTGCACTTAACTGTCCTCTTTGCTGACACATGCCGAAAGACATTTCCAAGGATGAATGACATCTTGGAAGGTAAGCCCGACAGCTATTCGACCCACCACAATATTTATGAGGGTGATCAAGATGTGGTAGGAGAGGGATGTCTCCAAACGCTGACTATTCTGTCGTGGAGGGTGTTAGGAACCGCTCCAGCTGCTTTCTGAGCTCTGAGAGGTTTTTTGGGAGCATGCTATTTCAGCGACACCTCGTACAAAATGTTACACCAATATGCTACAATAACACAAAAAGTACACTTTCTTCTAGCTCATGTTCATCGAGATGTTTATTGAAATTATCTCATTACGTATTTTCTTACAGCTAGACTAGAAAGAGCAGACTGGACTGGACTGAACTGAAGCAGTTTACGGAGGGGATTCGACATGGAGACCTAATCTGGGTCTACTGCATCTATAACCCTAAGAGAGGGCACCCCCGGGAGGAAAGATGAGGCGAGAGAAGACAGAGGGCGACCGCCCCAGGAGCCATGACAGTACAGAGGGCAAGGTTCCTACATTTAACTAGATGGAAGCTACCCGGCAGGCCTGGACAACGAACATCTCATAATTCTGTAGTTGGGAAAAAGCCCCATCACGAAACCGGCAACCATCGTATCGAAGGAGGAAGTCTACTCATCCTACCATGCACCGCCGAGACACCCACCGACACTTCCACCCTGAAAGAGACCACCAGATGAAAAATGATATGAAATGACAATTCAGATAAAATAGAGGAAGAGGAAAACCGGCGAAAAAAATGAATCAGCTAGTTCGGTTCGAACCCGGACCTCCCAAATGTGAGCCACCGACGAAACCGCCTGAGCCATCCCGCTCGGGGGAACAGCAGAATACGGTAAGCTAAAACTAATACCTACTCATAGCTTTTAAGAGATGGTTGCTATGTCATGGCTTTGCTCATAGAACACTAATGACCGATTTCACCAACAGATGCTAAGACTTAACACGAGCTTAGCAATAGTTAAAACAAAAATTGCATTTCACCAACAACTGTTAGCTTAACACTCGTGTTAAATCTCTTGTTAAACTAACCAGACAAATTTCTGTTGTTAAGTCCTTAACACTTGTAAATAGGCTAGCCCCGTAGCTCAGTCGGTAGAGCACCTGCCTGACGTGCTAGGGGTCCCGGGTTCAATTCCCGGCAGTGAAGGTGGGGATTTTTCTCCGACCAGGATACGAGAACTGTCCAATAAAGAACGATCAATTTTTTTTTTTTTTTTTTTTTTTTTTTTTTTTTTTTTTTTGACAACGTACCTTTACTCATCCTCATAATTTTGATGGTGCTTCTCAAAATAGTCTCCCCTGGATGCGATGCACTTGTCCCAGCGTTTCTGCCAGTCTTCAAAGACATGCTGAAAACCATTTTTGAGGGATCCTTCAAAATCGCCTCCACAGCCTTCACCACTGCTTCTGATGACGGATAATGCCTCCCACGAAGGCGTTTCTTCAAGTTAGGGAATACAAAAAAGTCACATGGGGCTAAATCTGGACTATAAGGAGGGTGAGGGATACACCTCACGTTGATTTTTTGCAAGATATTCAGCAACAACATTGGCAATATGTGGCCGAGCAATATCGTGGTGCAGCATCAAGCCTGCTTCATGGAAATGTGGTCTTTTGCGCCTGCTATGGACTTGCAATGTTTTCAGGACATCCCTGTAGTATTGTCCAGTTACTGATGTGTGTGCAGGTACAACATGCTGATAAACCATTCCATGAATATCAAAGAATGAGGTGACCACAACTTTCCCAGCAGAAGCAACCACTTTTCCTAATTTGAGGGTTGGTGATGAAGGAGATTTCCACACCGAGCTTTGCTGTTTGCTCTCAGGATCAAAATGATGTAGCCAAGTTTCATCCTCAGTGATTACGTTTGAAAGAAACTCCGGATCTTCGTCTAAAATCAACTTTAACTGCATGTTACCTCCATCGCAGAGGTAGGCGATACTGAACATGCCTGAACTTGCCTGGTTCTCACAGGCGGGTACCAGGAGTACCAACAATGAGACTACTACGGCGTGTTTGTTTCATATTAAGCTATCAGAATATAATAAAATTGAATTTTAGTGCGAAAAATTATGACCGTAAAAAATTATGATCATTCTTTATTGAACAGCCCTCGTAATTCCTCATCTTCCCTAGAGTCTAAAAGTATGAATGAGAGTGTGTGAATGTGTACGTGATCTAATGATTAAAACTCAACGAATACGAGTTAACACCTTCGATATGTTCCAAAGCAGAACTACCGCCAATATGACCATTGGACTTAAAGGCGGTACAAATAAAATAAAAAATTGAAAATAGTCAAGATGGCGAGCATGAACTCAGCTGTTGATCTCAATTTGCTGTATTTAAGACCGTCTAAATGGCATTCTTAATAGAGTACGGCCTATGAGGAGAAATGATTTGCAGGAGTTATCAGAAGAAAATGTTCTACGGAGGTACACACAGCTATGAAGCGTACTGCAAAAGTACAAGAGAGGTTAGAACAAGCCTTCGAAAGGAATATGCCAATCTCGTCTTTGCTTCAAGTATTAACTTCGCAATTTTATAATTCACTGAATTCTGTGGGTAATACACTGTCCACCTTCCGTCTAGAAACGTTTAAGTCACTTGCCCTTCTTCGTACCTCGTTTAAAATTTACGTAATACTGACAAGTTGTTTGGTGCTTGTAGTAGTGACACATGCATTTGAATTAAATTCGTTTCCACGTGACATCTTTCTCTTTTACATTCACCGCACCCGTGCTCTTATTTTCCACGTATCCTTACACTTCGTCACCAATTCAATTAACAATTGTTTCTCCATCGATGAGAAATTTGTCTGACGGCTTTTGTTTACGATTTTGTTCACCCGCCTTCTTTTCAGCTGTGTACAGACGAAAATGAAAACAAAAGCGCATCACAGTACATTCCGAAAATAATACGACTCATCCATAGGCTTCTATAACTGTAATATTTACAAGTTTCTTGGCGTTAACACGTGTTTGTTAACATTTTCAGAAAACAAGTTGGTGAAATGCAAGAAATTTAACAGCTTTGTTAGCGCTGTGACAGTTGTTATGTTACATTTGTTAACGTCGATTTTAACATATGTTGGTGAATCGGGCTTAAGGCAAGGTATAATAACGGCTTCCTATTTGAAAAAGGCATAGTGTGAATCGGGGAGATGCCTATTGGGGTGAGATGCCTAAAGTTTATAGTTCCGATGGCTGAAAACAGATCGCGACTCCAACCTGTACGGTACTTCTTTTTATTATTTTTATATTTCTAAACATCCCAATTTTAAATTATTATTTATTTAAATTTAAGTGCAACAGAAAAACAAATAAGTAACTCAAAGTATAAACTTGGAAGAAGCGTAGGGACAGTGAAGCACAAATTAGTACAAAAGTGAATCGAGAAGATATTGACACATTGCTTCAGTTTGTACCAAATAAGTAACTATTTATTACTTAAAAAAAAAAAAAAAAAAAACAATCAGGATCACAAAGGGGAAAGGTAGAGTGGGAAGTCTGGTTTTACTTTATTTATTCATGTTTAGTTACATTTTGTTGCAACATTTTAGAACGAAACGGTGTGCGCACCCGCGCAAAAGTTAGCAAGTGAGATCCAGTTGATCATATAAATCGGTCCACACCTCATGATATCTACGCATTTTGTATCGCTCTGCTCTGAGCCACTTTTTGAATGCAAATAAATTAGGATAATCTACACTCAGGCAATAATGGTAGAAAGCCATTATCAACCACATTTGAGTCCGTGCAGTGTTGCCTTTCTTAATATTCCAGGATAGAATTATTTGACACTGTCGTATATTCCGCCCTGCTCCCAACCAGCACGCCGATTTGATGTTTAGTCCATTTCCAGATCTCAGATACATTTTTGCAGGTGGTAATTCTGTGTATCTGCGTCTCCACTTTTCCACAACGTTTACACCATGGGACTGTTGCTAAATTATGTTTACATTTCTTTAATTCTGTGGGGATTAGTTCATTCACAAAGAAGTATACGGACACTTTCCAATCAAGTGGAACGTAAGTGTTTCGAAAAATTTTCTATATGCGATCCCATGGTGTATTTGGATATTTTGCAACAATTGCTGGCAGAGACAAATACTCCTTTAACAACTCGATGTAACAGTGTTTGGTCGTAAGGCGCCCTGAATCCGTTGTAATCAAGGGCAATAGATGTTGATAGTCCTTTACTACCTGTCCAAATGCAGAAGGTGGGGTCGTATCTGAGGACGTCAGGCGATGACAAAAGTCATACTCGTTAGTGGCAATATGACGTGAAAGCAAATGCGTGTTTCATTGTATTAGGTGTTTCTTCACTTTTAAACCAACAAATACAGGCAAGGTCTAAAAATAGATGCCAGATTAATGGTGCACAGTTATGTTAAAGTACGTGCAAGCGTATGAATAAAGTAGCAGAGCGAAATTCCGCGCATGCTAATCATAGTAGGTATGTTGTGGTATAGTTTGCCATCCTCTGTTGCTATGCAGCGACCGTATTGTGTCAGTCATCAAAAGTAGTAACTCACCCCTTATCCTTGGGAGAGATGCCGCTGTTTTTTCGGGGTGACATGCCTATTCTTATTCCTCACTTATATGGATTTTATTTTCGTAGGAGATGCCTCAAGTGTATGCTAGAACTTCAAATAGATGTCAGTGGCCTAAAGAATATCTACAGATGGCTCTGGAACGTGTGAGGACTGGCGGAGTGAATTGTTTTAAAGCTTCCCAAGAATATGGCATTCCATAGAACTCTAAAACGACGTTTGATGAAAAACGATTCCAGAATGTGTATCAAATTTCCGATATGATTGCTACTAATCATGCAGAAAGGATTCAAGAAAGTGAACCAAACAGGAGAGGATGTGCTGAAGCTGTTCTCGCAGAAAATGAATACGGACCTCAACTGCAGATTATTCAGAATGAATCACAACATTTGAAGAATTTACTTCTTTGCCTATATTGGGTCTACTGAAATCTAATCGCAAGAAGAAACATGCTAAGGTTCTCACAGAACAAAATCGCATAGAAGTCAAAATTAGATCAGAGTGAATTAAACAAGGGGAAATCTGCAGCAAAATTAGTCAAAGATTAGAGGACCAAACAGGTCAGAAAATGACAGTGATTATTGTGTTGAGTGTGCTGTCATTTACTACGATAAAACTGGACCTCAGATTGATTGGATTCAGTGTGTCGTTTGTAGATGGTTGCATGAAACCTGTACAGAAGAAGAAAACTTGTGCAACAACTGTGCAGAAGATCTTTGATTTCATTTGCATATAATCATGTTACTTGTTTATTCTTACATCCATTATTACCTTTCTTTAGTATTTTGCTCTTTATAATACTAATAAATACGCTATCTAAAATATGTATTTGTATCATAAGTGCACAAAAATAGGACTCCTTTTTCTTATGAAATGATTGCCATCTCACCCCGTTGTTCGGGGAGAAATACCTAAACTACACTTTTGATTAAACAAAACAAAACACACTTAATTAACAATAATAACGTAACACTAACTTGCACATATGTAGAGAAGGCTCCTCAGTGAATGCCAGTTTAGTGCTGAACCTAAACTCGCAAATAAACTCAACTTTTGATCCCTAAAACCTTAAGTATGGCATCTCCCCACGATCCACTCTAAGCATTTGAAAATTGAAACAAATAACAAGGAATATCTGGGAAATAGTTAACTCCACAAATAAACGTATTTAGCATAAGTTATGTGTTCTAACAAGGTAACCATTTTTTTGTGTACCAAAATTTTTTGTTTCTTCAGGTTTATCAAACATTCAGAAGTCAGTCAGTATAAAGAGGACTTCTGAGTTTATTCTTCAATTAAGGATTTACGCTTTGCCATGTAAGTATTTCAAAACTATAGCTATTTTAATGACATATATTACAGGTATTTTTGTGATACTCAGAACTAATTAATGTTTTCTACGTAATTCAGGATTGGGAATTTTCTGAAATATTTTTCTGTTGCATCCTTGGAGGATGCTGAACTTAAATACAAGTTTTTGCTTTTGAAGGATGCTATTTGGGCACACAAACACACACAGATATGCAGCTACACTTTTTCATAAATACCTTCGTTTATTCTGCAGACCCCAAACCTTTTATTTCCCATGGAATTTCGATTTTGGGGAAGGGTATACAGTACCTTTTGTTATGGCTAAATAGAAAATTAAGAGGGGAAAACATTGTAAAAATTTCGTTAAGTACAGATAGGAGATCATGGTTAAAATAAGACCTGAAGTTTTCCTGGCGACGAATATGCATATTGTTTTGATAACGACCATAGAGTCAATTTTCGGGAGACTGGCAATATGCAACAGTTAATAGGAGCGGAGAATTAAGGAGGCTTTGGCCATTTCCTCCGAAAGGAGCACGCATAATCGTGATGCTGGATTTCAGTTCAGCTCCTCTTGGAAACCGGCCTTAAAATGGAAATCCGTCGATTTAAGAAGCAAAGATCAATACAGCTTGATAATCAAGTTAAGTAATGGAAATTAATTGTTCTTTCACACTGGCCGTGTGTAGGCTAAAGTATGGAAAGTTTGAGTCAGACTGAAAAATTCAATGCCATGGCCGGGATTTGAACCACGGATCTTCCCGGCTATGGCATTGAACTTTTCATTCTGACTCAATCTTTCCATATTTTAGGCTACACACGGCCAGTGTGAAAGAACAATTAATTTCCATTAATTGACCTAATAGTGGTTAACTATAAAGTACTTACATGTTGTAAGTCGCCATTAAGGTAGTTGTCTCATGTGTTTATGAGAACTCCTAGTGGTTTATCAGGAAAAACACGAAGATGGAGAATTTAATGTCATGTCGGCACGTTGACCATAATAGCTCAATGGTTAGAGCGGCTGGACGGCAACCAGAAGATCCGTGGTTCAAATCCCGGCTATGGCATTGAATTTTTCAGTCTGACTCAATCTTTCCAATCAAGATTGTTGGAATTGTTGGATTGTAGTTACGTTTCTTTGTCCCAATTCATTTTCTATACTCATGCCATCGCCTGACCTGGCATTTAATTTACTGAAAACAGTCTTTTGTTCAATAATGCGAATTTTGATAGTGTCTTTGTTTATATTTGTGTTATATCTAGCGTTTCATTTGTGGTTATAACATTTAATAAATATCCTGATGATGGGAGATATGCACACTCCCGAAACGTGGATTTCTAATCGTCTTTTCAGCTGACTTGCTGCCCGAGAAGAAATTGAGAGATCATGATTGTTTTGTTTGGTATGTAATTTTGACAACAATCGAGTGAAGGACATGTTCTGCACGGCGTGTAATGGACAGTTGAGCAGTGCTATACAGTTGGAAGAGAGAAAGTGCTGGGAGTTCGCGAGGTTGCCTTATAGAGGAGTTTCAGATATAGTGCGAGATGATGCAACGGAACGTTTGACTAGCAGTGGACATGTCATTGTCGTTCTTGATGGTGGCTCTTCAGTAGCTCCACATTTACACCTATCTCGCCTGTTGGTTACCCACAGCAACTACAGAAAGTATGGCATTCTAACCAAATATTCAGTATGCAGAAAGATACGTTTAGAGACTTTGAATAAACAATATAAAAATATTTTTACTGTTCCTATCATCTTTCTAAGAAAGGAATTCCATTGTCCTTAAAAATTCGACGTTGATATGTTGAATGAATAAAAATATAAATTATTACTTTTCAATCCTTTTTATTTTACAGGCAAAACAATTATGCTATGTAATAATTAAGTATAATAAATTTTACTCGGCGAAAGAAAATCTTTCATAGGTTTGGTATTGTTTTGATTGTCCATGATTCGATTCCTGTTCTGGAGTGGCATTTTAAGTCGGCTCTATTCAAGCCTTCATCACTGATTATTTGCCCACCTCGTCTTTCTCACGCTCAAGAAGTCCCGGGTTCCAGGTCAAGGTTGGATAAAGTTTTCTCCAGGGGTTTGCCTTCTCCTGAAAGACGAATGTCGGCTAACACTAAGCTCTATGGACTCTGGGCTCATTAGAGCATCATTTCACCTATTTCATCCATAGTCCGATAAGATTTAACTTTCGAGGAAGTAAACAAAAAATTTTAAAAAACTAATTAACTTATATGTCGGCCGCACAATGGCTGAGTGCTTAGACCGCTTGGCTGTCACCAAGAAAGCCCGGCTTCGATCCCAGACTACCGCAAAGTGAGACTTGTAGTGGACAACATAACGCTGGGGCGGGTTTTCTCCGGGATCTCCGGATTCCCCCACCAGTATTCCTTCGACTGCTCCAGCATCGTCTTTCCTATCACCTCATCTCTCTCGTACTTTCACTTCCGGCGATGGTTTGATCACTCATCCTGAAATCTCTCTGATCAGGAAACCTCTGATCCTCCACCCATTGCCAACGGTCCTCGAGATTGCTCGATTCAGAAGTCCCTAGTTCCACTTACGGAATTACAGGAATTAATTAATTCATTCATACATTCATTCCTAACTTATATGAAGTATCCCCAGAAACCCACGTATCCCCAAGATCTTCTCATTCCAAGTACATTCTGATCATCATCCTACCATCGGACATAATGAACCCCTAACGTTTGCTGGACTTGAGTTATCCTAACAGATCGATTAAATCATGGAAATGCCAGCCTCGGTAGCATAGATGGTAGCATGTCTGCCTCGCGTTCAAGAGGTCTCGAGTTCGAATCTCGATAAGGGTGAGTTACCTGGGGGTTTCCCTTATCTTTCAAGGCGAATATCGGGTAACTCTAAGCTCCATGGACCCTGGACTCATTTTAGCATCATTTTATCCAATTCATTCAACGTCCGATGTGACTTAACGTTGGAGGACGTAAATTAAAAAAAAATTGTTCTTTCACACTGGCCATGTGTAGCGTAAAGTATGAAAAGATACAGTCAGACTGAAACATTCAATGCCACAGCCGGGATTTGAACTATGGATCTTCTGGTTTCCGTCCAGCAAGTTGTCTCATGTGTTTATGAGAACTTCTAAGTGGTTTACCGGAAAAAACCCGAGTAAGTTGGAGAATTTAATGACACGTTGGCACGTTGGCCGTAGTAGTTCAAGGGTTAGAGCAGCTGGACGGCAACCAGAAGATCCGTGGTTCAAATCCCGGCTATGACATTGAATTTTTCAGACTGACTATCTTTCCGATTAAATCATATTTGGAACATTTAATAAACAAAATTTAATTCATAATTACTTATTAAGGATCTCTAGAGCAAATTTCGTCGCGCCCTGAAGTGCAGTGGTAGCGCAGGAGAACAGGATTCGATCCCCGGTACAGGCGTGGAGATATTTCCATGTTGCAAGCAGTCCAGGTCACTCAGCCTTTTAATGCCAATTGAGTAACTAACCTGAAGCAAAGGTAGCATCCCTGAAAGGTCAAATAGTGCCGTAAAGCCGGAATGTTAGGCGTGCTGACACACTCCATCCCCATTTTGCACTCCTCGTGGCCTTGGCTGCGACTGGGGGCTATATGGTTGTACTATGAATGTCTCTTTAAAATCTCTCTAAAATCTTATTGATTGCTTGAGATTTGCACTACCAGTATACCCCATTTATATTAATTTGCCTCATGTCTATACGTCGAAAAGAGAAGTATGTAAAGAACCACCTGTTCATGGAAAGGTGTGAGGGGTCCGACAGCTTTCATCCATTCAATGTTGAACTGAAGAGCCAAGTATCAATACACCTCCGGTGTTTCCGCCCTCAGAACTCATTTTGTAAAGTGTATGCCTTTGACGAACCCTTATAATCGTTTTACAACCCCGGCCCTCCTTCTCCCAGACATTTCTGCGAGGTTGCCACCTTTCTCGATACGTCATGGGTATCGTACGAGGTTTCGTCTAAATAAATTATCTTATGTCCATTATTGCAAAACTTCCTTAGTTTTGACACACACACACACACACACACACACACACACACACACACACACACACACACACACACACACACACACACACACACACACACACACACACACACACACATCGCCAAGCTACAAAACTACTGGATTCCATAATAACCCTTATCTGATTCAAAGGGCGTTTTTGAAAAACAGCTTCTTTAGGTGGCCGCGCAAAGTGCAGTGCCCATAAGGAAAATCATAAATTTCTTGCATTTTTTCCTCGTATTTGTACGTCCTCCAACGTTAAGTCATATCGGACGGTGAATGAAATGGGTGAAATGATGCTCAAATGTGTCCAGGGTCCATGGAGCTTAGAGCTACTCGACATTCGTCTGTAAGGATAAGGGAAATCCCCGCAAAAAACCTTATCCAGGTAAATCATCCTGACCGAGATTCGAACTCAGGACCTCTTGAACGTGAGGCAGACATGCTACCATCTACGCTACCAAGGCGGGCACTTTCTTGCAAATGTGCAACCAATTCGTCTAAGGTGGGCGCTCTCCCTTTTTTCATGAAATCTATCAATTTGTCGGCGAATTAAATTGCATGTGAAATTATCTGCTTTAGAGAAACGTTTCCTTTTGTTTTCACACTTGATCGGCGTGTTTGGTATTCCTTTCGTCACAATATTTCTTACTGCATTTCTGTGAATACCCAGAATTTATCATCAGGTTTATTGCACGAGCCCTTACCAAGATTATTTGTCAGCACATATTTATATGTGTTCAAAACAAGCGCTTGAATTTGCTTAGAAACAGTTCCCGTCATAACTTTGTTTTTTGAGGCTTTTCCAGTAACATAACTCGTCATCACTTTGATTATCTTCACTTGACTGAAAGTTATCTATTACTTCATTTGCATTTACCACGGCATTTCCCTCCCACGGTCTCCACATCGTGACACACAACGAATTTCTGCACGTAATGAAACAGATCAACTGGAAGTTGAAACTTTGGCAACTGAGACTCCACGTGGAGTAAACATGTGATTGTCATTTCAAGAAAATCAGGGTTGCTATTGGTCCTCAACGACAGTTTCCATTTCTGAAGAGTGGAGATAGATTTATGACGGTTATTAGTGGGCGGGAGGGTCAGGTTCCTTTGAGTACGAACTGCATACGCGTTGACTAGACAGACTTTACCTCTTACCGTTATTTGTGTGGTGGAAGCGAACTTCCACTTTTATGGTCCTTGAGGCAAGTTAACCTACCGCTACATCATAACTGTCATGTGACATAGGTTTAAAGCGCAACTAAATGAAAAGCTTTGTCACATTAAAGTGCAAGAACAAAAATTAATTAATGTGCAGAGATCCTAAATAGATATTTTCAGGGGCTGAAACTTATTGAAAGTGAAACTTGAGCCTTGGATGCAGCTGTCAGTTGTCTGAAATGAGGGTAAAAGGGACGAGTTTCTCTGTTCAGATTGATTTACGACAGGGAATTTCCTTGCGGTCGGGGCAGTTTATCTTTGCGCCCCCTAGATCTTGTTGAATGAAGCACGTCAATCGTCCACGACAACAAAGCAAATTCAACAAGGGACATCAACTCTGATTTAAATTAAAACTTTTCTTTAGCCATTCGATTCCTTTCTATGTTTATCTACAGTAAGAAAAGTATTGTACTACACTAAAAAAACGAGATTTCAAAAAGAATCACACAAAAAAAAAAAAGAGTTCTGATGTGGAGACAAACTTACTCGTGTTTTAGAAATGATTTTATTACACATTTCTTGTAGCTAATATCAGAGTAGAAATCAATAGGCCCTAAGTGAGAGTAAGAGCTGAACTCTGTGAGGACTTTGAAATTGCCTTCTCTTTGGACTTAAAGAAATGAATAGCTACTTCACATTTGAGAAAAGTATAAACACTGAAGAATTCAAAGAAATAACTAAGAATATCTTGGAGTGATTTTCTCATTATATATATATTACATAAATTGTATGTTTTAACGAACTCTACATTTTTTGTGCAGTAAGATTTTCTGTATGTTTCATAATTTACAAGTTATCCAAAAGTCATCCAGAATGAAGAGGACTTTTAAGTACATTCGCAGAAAATTCGAGATATACGTTTCATTTATGATAAAAATATCTTAAAGATATTGTACTTTAATCAAGATCATTAGAACCATATTTGAGAAAAAAAAATTCTAAAAGTGCCCCATAGAAAGGGTAGTCTGTAGTGAGCGGATTTTCTTGGAAAAAATTCGCATCACATCCTTGGAAGATACCGAACTTGTTATCATCTAAGCGTGGCATTTCGTTTCAGTCATGATTCTCAGTCAGTCCGTCAGTCACTTACTCAGTCAGTCACTCAGTCACTCAGCCAGTCAGTCACTCAGCCAGTCAGTCACTCAGCCAGCCAGTTATTCAGTTAGTCGCTCAGTCACTCAGCCAGTCAGCCAGCCAGTCAGTTAGCCAGTCAGTCTATCAGTGAGTCAGTCAGCCACCCAGCCAGCCAGCCACTCAGTCAACCAGCCAGCCAGCCAGCCAGTCAGTCAGTCAGTTAGCCAGCTAGTCAGTCTATCAGTCAGTCAGTCAGCCAGCCAGTCAGTCTATCAGTCAGTCAGTCAGTCAGCCAGTCAGCCACTCAGTCAGTCACTCAGTCAGCCAGCCAGCCAGCCAGTCAGTCAGGCAGTTACTTAGCCAGTCAGTCTGCCAGACAGCCAGCCAGTCAGTCAGCCAGCCAGTCAGTCAGCCAGCCAGTCAGTCAGCCAGCCAGTCATTCAGCCAGCCAGTCATTCAGCCAGCCAGTCATTCAACCAGCCAGTCATTCAGCCAGCCAGTCAGTCACTCAGCCAGTCAGTCGGTCAGTCGGTCAGTCGGTCAGTCAGTCACTCAGTCACTCAGCCAGGCAGCCAGTCCGTCAGATAACTCAAAATAGTGCTTTAAAGAGAAAATTAAAAATTAATTACCTTAAGAGGGGAAATCAGTATCACATTCATATTATTTGCATGTATCAGCAACATTATTAAAATGAAATAGTTTGCTGTCATTTAGGATGGTCTCTAATATCTAGGTGCCCCAGGGGAAGATGTTTAGTGCAGTTAGTCAAGCCAAAAAGGAAAGGAATAATAATGAAGAAAGTCTTGTAATTTTGGAATACATATCTGATAAAAGAAGAGAAATACATTTTAAGATTATGCATGGACCAGCAAAAATGTATGAAAAGTAAGAGTAGTTGGTGGATAGGTGTAGAACGTAAAATGAGAGATATAGGAATGGGAGACATTTGGGAGAAGGGAGTGGGGAATGGAGAAGGATATTGGAAGATGGTGAGAAATGGGATGGGGGACATAAGGAGGCAAGAGATATGGCAGAGCTTATAAAGTAAAACATCATTGGGTTTCTATAGAATAATAAAAAGGCAGTGGAGAAGAGAGGAATATATGGATCAAAGTAAGGGGGGAAGAGAAAGACTAGTATAGATGAAAACAGGAACAATGCTTCAGAAGGGGTTCTTCTTTTATTCATGGGGTCTCTTTACTATAAATGTTCCCATTAGAGTCCATCTCAAAGATCTTTGGGTACCATGTACTTTTCTTCATCCCCATCTAGTAATACCTGTTTCCTTAAATAAAAATTTGCAGGTCCCCTAATAAAGGGATTATTAACATGTGAGATAAAAGGAGTTTCTGAACTATATGTGGGAGAAGAGAGTATTGAGCAATGGGAGGAGAAATGGGATAAAATGGACAACAAATAGTAGCTCTTGGAATCCTGACAGCAAAGGGGAGAAATGAGAATAGAGCATAGAAGAATTTTTAAAAAATATGAAAAAGAAGTGGAGTATGCGGAAGAAGAGAAGCAGAAGAGAATAGAGAAGGGAAAGAGAAAAAAGGGAGAGAGTAAAGATGAAGTAGAAGGAGCTGTCAGGCAAACAGGGGGCCAAAGGAAGAATGAAGGGCTGGTACTCCTGTTGGTACTCCTGGTTCTCGTCTGTGAGAACCAGGCAAGTTCAGACATGTTGAGTATCGCCTACCGCTGTAACAGAGATAACACACGAGGAACAATATACGGCTTTGAAATTCTGCTTTCGTCTCAATAAATCTTCAGTTGCGGTCTATACAATGTTACAGGAGGCCTATGAAGAGTCTGTTCTTCCCTACAGCACAGCTCGAAGGTGGTTTAAAATGTTTAAGGAGGGGAGATAATCAATTTCAAAGGAAGGTGGACCCGGTGCTCCAGTTACTGCTCTTACAGAAGAAAACATCAACACTGCTGCTGCCATTGTGACAGAGGATCGACGAATTACCTTAAGATCACTTTCTGAAATACTGAACATTTCATTAGGTGCCACCCACACGTTGGTGACAGAAACATTACACATGAGACATGTTTGCCTGCGCGATGGATTCCAAGACTGTTGATTCCCGAACAAAAGGACATTTGATATTAGAGGAAGATCCGGCGTTTCTTTCAAACGTAATCACTGCTGATGAAGCTTGGCTACATGATTTTGATCGTGAGAGCAAACAGCAAAGCTCAGTGTGGAAATCTCCTTCATCACCAACCCCCCAAAAAGCGAAAGTGGTTGCTTCTGCTAGGAAAGTTATGGTCATCTTTGATATTCATGGAATGGTTTATCAGCATGTTGTACTTGCACACACATCAGTAACTGGACAGTACTATAGGGATGTCCTGAAAACATTGAAAGTCCGTATTAGGCGCAAAAGACCACATTTCCGTGAAGCAGGCGGGATGCTCCACCACGATAATGTGCGGCCGTATATTGCCAATGTTGGTGCTGAGTGTCTTGCAGAAATCAACGTGAAGTGCATTCCTCACTCTCCCTATAGTCTGGATTTAGCCCCACATGATATTTTTCTATTCCCTAACTTGAAGAAACGCATTCGTGGGAGGCATTATCCATCATCAGAAGCAGTGGTGAAGGCTGCGGAGGCGATTTTGAAGGATCTCTCAAAAAAGGTTTCCAGCATGTCTTTGAAGACTGGCAGAAACGCTGGGACAAGTGCATCACATTCAGGGGAGACCATTTTGAGAAGGACCATAAAAATTATGAGAATGAGTAGCGGTACGTTGTCAAAAAAAATGTGATCTTTCTTTGTTGAAGAGCCCACGTAGAATAGGTAAGCAATGGAAATATTGTGAAATATTGTGAATTATGTAAAATGGAAATAAAGGTAACAACAACACTCTATAGCTTTTGAAAACGGTTTGAATTTTGTAATACCTTGTCCGTACGAATTTACTAAAGGTAGAAAAAGTTTAGTAACCGTATGAACATGGAGGTATCGTAGCTATGATTTCGTAAATGATCATCATGATCATGATGATGATCATCATCATCATAATAATAACTGATTCCATCATGTGTACATGTCAATATCTGGTTATAAGGAACCACTTACCTACAGTCAAACAGTATTTCCTGGGGGTAATAAATGCTGGACACTGGTTCCCAAGGTCAGGGTTATAAACCGGCAGAGGTAGATGGATTTTTCCTACACATGGCTACCTTCGGAAGGAAAGTAAAGCATATGGTCCCGTGTCGTAGTCTTATGTTAAGCGGAACAACCTTAAGTCTAAGTGGTGATTCTCCTCAATACAGAACGGAATACTGGGAACATCAATTAAAGGTAAATAAAACCTGAGTTTCATTTTCCAGTGCAGATTTGGGAAAATTACAATAGACTGAGTGCACAGTGTTACGGAGAAAACTATTCTGACATATGTTTCAAAGTTTTCTGTAAACCAACACGATGTACCTCCCCCTAAAAAGGCCAATGTTTTTGTTTCTTTGTTGAAACATCTATAGCTTTAATATCCGAAATTATTTTGACATATCCTTCACTTTTGAGTACAATTACAGAGGACTGCAATAAAATGGTACCATACACCATTTTCCTATTTCTTTTTTCAGTGACTCGTGAATGGATTTCATTAAATTTATCCATTACATCGCTTGACATTTCCTGTCTAATCTCTGTATTCGGATGGATAGAGACTAGGGAAAACTATTTTGACACAAATAGAAAAATTCCCTTAAATAATTACAAAAGAAATGTATATTGAACTGAAATAATGCTCATACCAGTAAAATGTCCTCAGTAAACCATAGTAATTTTGTTAGGATATAAAATTTAGAACGTGTAAAATTACTCAACCATACATGTCCAATAAATGGAAATTTCCTTTTATAAGTATGCTTAACGACCTAGCAGTGCTGCTTCTTTGTGTTACATGCTAAAACTCTTTAATAAATGTATATCAAAACAAGGAATGCTACTTCTTAGCCCATACATAGATTTCTAATCCATATTTTATTTTCAAAAGAACTGCAAAAAACTGTCATAAATTCGGAAAACATACCGTGCAATCATAGAGCTCGAATAAGACAACCTAGGTTTAGAATTCAGTCGTCCATTACTAAATGTTAGCGCCCATTTGCTAGAGGTACAAATCCTCATGCTATACTTTTGTTGCAGTCCAATAAAGCAGCATCTTAATCCTCATAAAGGATAAATATACAGATAAGCCCTGCTCTATAATTGCACTGTATGCCAACTATCGCAGTACATTCAATCTTAAATCACCATACAATGCAATAATTATGTATAATTTAAAAAGATTGGATGAGGGAAACACCTGGACTACTGTACAAAATTTGAGAGGGAAGGACTGGCTTGGATGCGATCAGGAACATTGTTCTTAAAAGGTTATAGAGAAGATGACGCGAAGTGTTATGTGCAAGATGCCAGAGGGGACATTACAGTGTTTATTATAATGGATGGGATAAAGTATTATGTGTCGCTAAATGGAATTACACAATAAAATTATTCCAATTAAAATGTTGTCTGATACAAGCAATAAAGGATTAAAATGATTGGAAGATGTGTATGACGAGTAAGAAAGAAATAGCCGGGATAGTCAAGAAAAAGAAGGAAATCCAAAAGAGACATAGTCCATTACACAAGCAGAGTGTTGAGTGTAATGGTCTCCTATGTAAAATGTTTAAAGTCCGCTTTTACTACTTACGTCACCGCAGGTGGTGACACTATGACACATGAGATTAAGATGGAGCAGCCGTGGAATGAGATGGCGGGGGGAAACCGGAGATTCCGAAGAAAATCCCGCCTCAGCGCCATGTTGTCTACCACAAATCTCACTTTGCGGTCGAATGGGAACAAGCGCGGGCCGCCTTGGTGAGTCGAGCGGTCTAACCACTTAGCCACTGGTAATGTCCTCCTATATATGTATTTGTTCGATTCATTATATTTAAGTTTAAGGGACTTTTGTATGTTGTATGCTTTTATCTATATAATAAGGAATGGAAAATTAACTAGGTTCGAAAAATGAAATATTGTTAAGAAACTTATATTGATGAAGTTGTACAAATACTAAATATAATTCGACAGATTTTTAATGGTTTGTCCATCCACAGTGAAAATTTGCCTACAACGCAGTAAATACGGTTTTTTTTTTTTTTTTTTTTTTTTTTTTTTTTTTTTTTTTTTTTGCTCGCCTTGGTAGCATGGTCGTAGCATGTCTTCCTCACGTTCAAGAGGTCCCGAGTTCAAAACTCGGTCAGGGTGAGTTACCTGGATAAGGTTTTTTCGGGGTTTTCCCTCATCCTGATAGACGAATGTCGGGTAACTCTAAGCTCTATGGACCCCGGGCTCATTTGAGCATCATTTCACCCATTCCATTCATCGTCCGATATGACTTAACGTTGGAGGACGTAAATTACAAAAAAAAAAAAAAAAAAAAAAAAAAAAAGAAGAAAACTTTTTAAACTTATAGCGATATAGAGGCATTCGCTCTTGTACAACCGAGAAAGTTGTCAAATGCCTAAGCCAGGCTATAAGAACATGACGGAACCTTCTGTATTCCGCCAGTTTCCGATCAAGGAGAAGGTACATAAGGTCGCTTTGTTGCAACCCGGACATGTATCAAATATTTCATTCACAGGAGAAAGATTGCAGTTGCTAAGGAGCGGATCTGTGAAGGTCGCCAAATCTTGTCTTTATGTAAGTCACTAAATATGTGAAACTTTAAAACAATGCATCGCGAAGGCCAGCTTTCCACCATTGTTCATCCAAGGGAAGGTAAACGTTTATCTTTTCAATTACAGCCTCCTGTGATTCACGTCTTAGGGAAGAGCTCTCTCACTTTAAACAATATTATAATGACCTGCTGGCTCAGCGTCTGCTGGCACGTTCGGAGATCGACTCCCGTGATCGACTTTCCTTGTCCACGAGAACTTCTTTTCGGGGATTTCCCCGATAGATAGGTAAACTAATGCTGGGAAAAAAATTACATCCTCCATTTCACTTCACCTCTTACTTCATTTACGGTTCATCCTTCTTGGCTGTTTCAGGAGGGATTTGTTCTTTGTCCATATAAAAAAATGAAACTAAATTAATTTCGGGTCTTGACATGATCGAGTGGGATGGCTCCGGGTCATTTCATATCATGTCTCAACTGGTGGACTCTTTCAGAATAGAAGCGTCGGTGCGTGTCTCGGCGGTGCATGGCAGGATTATATGCTCTGGTAAACACTTCCTGCTTCGGTACGACGGTCTCTGAGCTCTGCGTCTCCGGACTGTAGTACGAGGATGTGTCAAAAAGTACTGCCTCTTATTTTTTTCTGTTTTAATTGCCAAGAGAATTGAATACAATTTACATAGCTTGAAAACTACAACCTTCACGATTAATTTGTCACTATTCAATATAATCTCCGTCCTTTTCCAAAGTTTTGGCCCACCTTTTAACTAGGACATGTATTCCAGTGTGGTAAAACACACGGTCTTGCTTCCTAAGCCATTGACGCACGAACGTTTTCACAGCCTCCTCGTCTTCAAAATGAATCCCACGATGAGCTTCCTTTAGTGGCCCGAACAGATGGAAGTCTGATGGTGCCAGGTCAGTGAGGTAAGACTTGCCATCCCAATTTCTGCAGTGGTGTAACGGCTGGTGTGTGGTCTTGCATTGTCATGCAAAAGAAGAACATCCGCCACAGGTTTTGTTAGTCGAACTCGGCGAAGACGTGCTTTCAGCTTTTTCAGAGTTCTGACGTATTGGACAGAATTTATTGTGCATCCCTGTTCCAAAAAAAATCAATCAAACACACCCTCTGCATCCCAAAACACTGTCGCCATAACTTTACCTGCCGACCGCTGAGTTTTGAATTCTTTTTTCTTCGGTGACATTGTGTGATGTCATTCCATTGACTGCCTCTTTGATTCAGGTTCAAAAAAAAAAAAAAACACGTTTCGTCTCCAGTAACAACTTTTTCCAGAAACTCCTCTCCCTCCAAATTGAAGCGCTGCAAGTGTTCGGAGGCTATTGATTTCCTTTTTTCTTTGTTTTGGGCGGTTAATATTCTTGGTACTCAACGTGAACAAACTTTTGAGTAACCCAGTTGAATAATCGTCATCACACTGCCTTTACTGAGGTAGGTTATGCATCAATTCACCTGTTGTTACCCGGCGATCACCACGAATGATGTCATCGACTCGCTGAATGCTGCATGGAGTCACTGCAGTCACCGGCCTGCCGCTTCGCTTTTCATCTGCCAATGGTGTTTGCCCTTCAGCTTCGTTACAGCGACGAACCCATCGTCTAACAGTGCTGACATCCACCGTTGTATCACCATACACATTTTTTAGCCTTTCGTGAATGCGAATTGGCGTTTCACTTTCCGCAGTCAAAAATTCAAACACAGAACGCTGTCTAATACGAATGTCGATGTCAGCCATTTTGCAAGAGGATGCAGTGCTGCCACCTGTTGACTTAGGAAGTTACTACTGCAGGGGATTGGAGAAGAAGGTTTGAGGAATTGAGCCAAATTCAAAGTTTTCACATAACTTACTTATTTAAAGAAAAAAAATTAGGAGGCATTACTTTTTGACCCACCCTCGTATATAGGGTGAGCTGCCGGTTGTACTGGCCTGTCGGTAAGTTTTTTTTTTTTTTTTTTTTTTTTTTTTTTTTTTTTTTTTTTTTTTTTTTTTTGTTAATTTACTATCCATCGATCAGCAATTATGCTTTACAGATGTTTGTTATAAGATACATAGGAACAGGACACAGAACAATGGAGGTGGCCGTGAACGACTCCTCTAACTAAATATGAAGGATAACTGTAACACAAATTGAGAACTTAAAGTCTGATAGTAGTAATCACGTGTCTGAGGCATCTGTGCTGGAGACGTCACTCAGGAGAAGATCTTGGGGCAGTCTGCGCCTCAGGCGAGCTGGTTGGCGAGTGCGAGCACCGAGATTGTAGGTAACAGCTCCAGGGACCTCCTGAAGATGGTAAAAGAATGGACGTGCCAGGTGTATATCACAGTTAAACACAGTTACACTGCAAACACACTCACGGAAGCAGCGCACACAAAACACGTCTGTCTACCGCGACTGTCGGTAGTCTCGGTAAGTTTCTCGCCTTATGCTTCCTCCCGAAGATGCCCAATCCGGGGCATAGGTACAATAGCTCAAGACTGCTCGCAGTGCCGAGTTCAATCTAATCCAGATTTTTACTTTCTCTATGCTGCGAACGTATTTCATATCGTAAATCCAACCAACAATTGGATACCCAAATATCATTTAGACTTTGGGAATAAAAAAAAAATCTTTAGAAGAATGTTTTTGTGAACATATAACTGAAAAACGAAAGGTCTCTTAAATGACAAACTTAGTATTCATATTTAGCATCTTACAAAGACGCGAGAAAATTTTCAAAAAACCTTCTATCCAGATTATCATTTACCTGGAATATTATTGTAAGGTTTTGATTTCCTAAACAATGGCTCTAACGATGTTGCTTAAAACGTAGATTCCTAAGACTTTATGTAAAAATGATATGCATGTCTTGAATTTCCTTGAAATTTCCTCTTTATTATGAATGTTTTTGTATAACTGGTAACATTGAGAGAAAGAAAATCGCAGCACTACTAAATAAAAGATAGTGAATTTCGTTGTTCATCTGTTGACAGTTACTCACCAAAATTTCAGCCATTTTGGACACTCGGTTGTTATGTAACAGTCGTTTGTGTGAGTTGATGTGAGTGTTTTTATGAAAATGGACAAAATCGAGTATTGGGCTGTCATTAAATATTTGTTTTTGAAACGCAATATGCCTACGCAAATCAAACGTAGTTTGATTCTGTGTGTGGAGACCCTGCGCCATCATTTACCACAGTGATATTTTGGGCAGCTGAATTTAAACGTGGCCGTAAGAGCTTGGGAGACGAAAAACGTTCGGGACATCCAAAAACTGCAAATACCGACATAAACATTGACAAAGTTCACCAAATGGTGCTAGGCGACCGCCGAATTAAAGTGAGAGAGATAGCAGAGGCTATAAACATGTCAAAAGAACGTGTTTGTTACATATTAAATCAACATTTAGACATGAGAAAGCTGTCCGCGCGTTGGGTGCCACGTTTGCTCACGTTAGACCAAAAACGTGCTCGAATGATCATTTCCAACGCTCTTTTGGCGCAGTTTAGACGCAATAAATCCGAGTTTTGTCACCGATTAATTACTTAGATGAAACTGGGACACACCATTATACGCCCGAAAGAAAAATACCTAGCCTAAATAGTGGACTGCAAAGAGGGAACCGACCCCCCCCCCCAAAAAAAAGCAAAAACTGTGGTTTTTTGGCTGGGAAAGTGACGGCAACTGTTTTTTTGGGATAGCCATGGAGTTATTTTAATCGATTATCTTCAAAAAGGAAAAACCATTACAGGAGCATACTAGCATCATTACTTGACAATATGAAGGCAGAACTTGCGGTAATGCAGCCACATTTGTAGAAAAAGAAAATCCTGTTTCATCAGGACAACGAACCGTCTCACACCTCAACGGTTGCAATGGCGAAAATCTACGAATTACGGTTTGAACTGCTTGGCCATCCACCTTACTCACCAGATCTAGCCCCAAGCGACTTCTTTTTGTTCTCTCATCTGAAAATTGCGCTCGGAGAAAATTTTCGTCAAATGGAGAGGCAATTATTTTCGTGAACAATTATTTTGCAGACAAAAACGTCGAGTACTATTTGGATGGGTTACAGAGATGGGAGCATCGCTGGGAGAAGTGTGTCGAGTTAAGAGACTGTTGAACAAAATAAATGAAAAAACGTCTTGTGTCTTTATTAGGTCGGGCACTTTTCAGACTACCTATGTACATCTGTAAGTTTTCAAATTTGGTGGACTGTCTACTTACATACAGAGAAGCTTCTTCCAACATCAATAGAAGAGAGTGGGATAAGCTTAAAGCAACCAATTTAGCAGCTCTTCATCATCAAAGGAATACTTGTTACATCAGTATTGTTCTGCTCAACATATTTTCCATTTTAACAAAATAAAGTTTTACATTTTATACGATTTATATACCTGAAACTGTTTTTAACAATTCTATTTAACTTTCAGTTTGGTAGAAATATATATTCACTTTCGGCATGACGAAATACAAACATAACCTCAAACACTAGCTTCTGTCACCCCACATTCATTTAGAGGACAAGTCTGTCTTACTAATGAGGTAAACCGTTTAATTGGGGTACTAGTTTGTAGATGAAGTATCCATATGTTTAAAACCTATTAATAGGAGAGCCAAATTCTGGTATTTGCAAGAATTTATAACTTTCGAGGTTATGAAACTTGATTATACTAAAGTACGAGTAAAACAATGCATCTAAAACCACGAAGAATGATATAAAACAGTGTTGATCTTAAAAATGATATATAACCTATAAAAATAAAGTCTTGGATAAAAATTACAACTTAAAACGGTTTAGTTTCAATCAAAATTCTATGAACCATGTATATCTCTACAAAATATCGCCTCTAGGACTGATCAGAGAAAAAGATGCTAAGAGATCGAAATAAGGACTCTGGTGATCTTGGTCTTTATCACGTATGAGCATTTCATGGAAGGTTTTTTTTTTGAGAGAATTCAAGAAGAGGAAGCGAATGTTGCAAGATGTTTGGGGCTTCTCTATTTCCAATGGATATGTAAACAGACGAAGGCCAACCTATTGCGTATATACACCTCACTTCAGAGACAAGGTCACTATGTGGTATGCCATTTCAGAATATGGCCTCAATGAGACTAGCAGCGATGTGAGAAGATTCCATTACAGTCGAGCTTTTTATGTCCTTCGTTCTAGAAAACACGTTCAGAAACCTGCAAAGTACGAGCCCACCTCTTCATAGCTTTCTTTCTTCAGGTGCCTGGACTCGAACAGTACTTCCTTTCAAAAAACACAAACGTCTTCCAGCTACATTCACAATCTTGCTCTCTTCAAAGTATTCCTCCAAAACGTAGATTTTCTAACTATTTAATCAAGCTAGTGTTTGTAGAAGATATATATTCCAGATTTCCTTGTCGACATAAAAGCGATAGTCAACTCTTGAAAAACTGGATCGCTATGCTGGCCTTGAAATTCGACTCTTGTATGACATAAAGAGAAACTAAGCAATGGTAGATTACCTACTGCAAACTTCAAGTCAATGACAGCGAATATCTCGGAAAGGTTTAATACCATAAATAAAATAGTTGATACAAAGAATGTGTTTTAACGTCTACAATTTTGTTTCAGTCTTTATCTGTACCTTATGGCCTCCCATTTGGGTACTAAACATTATACAACAGAATGAAAATGGCTACTATTCGTAAAAAATTCAGATATATTTCATATAAATATCTTAAACATTTTAATAAAGAAGCTTTAAATAGCCCTCCAAACCAACGGTTGTCCAATAAACGGTAGTACTGGATGCGGAAAATTTCTTTATGTCTTATCCTTCAAAGATGCTGGACACAAAACCAAAATTTGGTGTTTAAAAATTTTCCTCTTGTTACGTGGTTCAAGGGTCTCGAAAAGAAAAAAAGTATCTCCTAAAATAGCCGTATCAAGTTTTTGAACATTTCTTTTATAAAATCAAAGGTAATGGCATTCATTGGGAAAGAGCCAATTAGAACAAAAATAGTTATAAATAATCGTTGCATTGAACAGGTAAGCCATTTTAACTACTTGGGAACAGATGTTAGTTATGACAAGGAATATGATGTCTACAATATAATATGCAAATTTCAAAGAGTGTGTGGAACAATAAATAGAACATTTAGAAACAAAATACGTAAAGAAACAAAATTAAAGTTCTACAAAGTTATGGTTGTACCTATACTGACATACGGAAGTGAGTCTTGGACGTTAGCTAAAAAGCAACAGAGTAAAATACAGGCTTCAGAAATGAAATTCTTGAGAAGTGTGAAAGGGTACACGAAGAGGGACTTAAAAAGAAATGAAAATATAAGAGAAGAGCTGGACACTTTTAGTATGAATGATCTCAAACAAAAAGATCTCAAACAAAAATGGAAGGAACATGTTGAAAGAATGCCAGATAATAGACTTACAAAACAAAAATTACAGTATCATCCTAAAGGTAGGAGATCGGTGGGCAGACCCAGGAAACGACGGCTGGAGGACTTCGAAGGCGGAACAGGCACTTGATTGCCTATGCCATGAAGTGAAGAAGAAGTTTATGGGTAGAATATAATCTGGTTCATTTAGTTACCACAAAGAGATGCTACAACACTCTGTAACCTTGTAAGTAACAGTCACATATGTATTAAATGGAGTGCATAAACAGCTAGGTGATTTACTATAGTTTTCGAGCTGTAATAAAATGAAACTGTAAGATTATTTCTTTCTATCTTCCCTTATTTTCCATTCTCTCTTTTTGTTTACGTATAGTATTATTGATAAGGTAAAGGTAAATGTACCCCCATGAGAGGCCATACGGTCTATATTGTGGCGGTGGATGGTTACAGCACCCATCTATATAGACCTCGACATACAAGGCCCGTGTGGTGGTCAGCCCCCACGAGGCAGCCGCATTCTCCCTCAGGAATTATAAGAGGCCATGTGATCCACAGGGCCATAGTGCGAGCAGAAGGATTATACCAGAAAATACGCGAGCTGTTCAATAAAGAATGATCATAATTTTTTAGTCATAATTTTTCGCACTAAAATTCAATCTTATTATATTCTGTTAGCCTAATATGAAATAAACACGCCGTAGTAGTTTCATTGTTGGTACTCCTGGTTCCCCCCCCCCCCTGTGAGAACCACGCAAGTTCAGACATGTCCAGTATCGCCTACAGCTGCAATGGAAGTAAGACGCAGTTAAAGTTGATGTTAGAGGAAGATCCGGAGTTTCTTTCAAACGTAATCACTGCTAATGAAACTTGGCTACACCATTTTGTTCCTGAGAGCAAACACCAAAGCTCAGTGTGGAAATCTCCTTCATCACCAACCCCCAAAAAGCAAAAGTGATTGCTTCTGCTGGGAAAGTTATGGTCATCTCATTCTTTGATATTCATGGAATGGTTTATCAGCATGTTGTACCTGCACACACATCAGTAACTGGACAATACTACAGGGATGTCCTGAAAACATTGCAAGTCCATCTCAGGCGCAAAAGACCACATTTCCATGAAGCAGGTTGGATGCTGCACCACTATAATGCGCGGCCGCATATTGCCAATGTTGTCGCTGAATATCTTGCAAAAATTAACGTGAAGTGCATCACTTACCCTTCCTATAGTCAGAATTTAGCCCCATGTGACTTTTTTCTATTCCCTAACTTGAAGAAACACCATCGTGGTAGGCATTATCCATCATCAGAAGCAGTGGTGAAGGCTGCGGAAGCGATTTTGAAGGATCTCTCAAAAACTGGTTACCAGCATGTCTTTGAAGACTGGCAGAAACGCTGGGACAAGTGCATCGCATTCAGAGGAAACTATATTGAGAAGGACCATCAAAATTATGAGGATGAGTAAAGGTACGCTGTTAAAAAAATTGTGATCATTCTTTATTGAACAGCCCCCGTAAATTCCATTGGTACCATCGGGAATGGAACCCGTGAGTTGCAGTCTAATGCCGTAACCACTAGGCTACCGCGCGTCCCATAGTAGTACTATTGTTGATATTGCTGTAAAATGGTACGCTAAGATGGGGACTGTGATGTAAATGAGTATTTTAAATGTTTCATTTATTTATTATTAACTCACAATAAACTTTTCGCTGAATACAATAAGGAAAGGCACGTTTACAATGTAATATTTCTGTCAACAATATAACTCGAAAACCAAAGGTCTGTTAAATGCTATATTTCATCTAGGTAGAAGGTATTTTAAGTCCTGCGCCGTGGCCTAGCGGGCTAAGGCAGCGTGTCTTGATCCCTGGCCACGAAAAGCGACCCGGGTTCGATCCCACCCATGTGGTGGGGATTTTAGGTCCCGGATATAGGACCGGTGCCCACTCAGCATCGTGAGGAAAGTGAGGAGCTTACGCTAGGTAAGCGGCCCTGGTCACGGAATCCAACATTCCGGCTAGGGGATACCAAGATGCTGACCACATCTCCTTCCCGTATCGGTTGGATGATCTCCCAACTCTGCCGTGCGTAAGTGGGCGTGAGGCCGGCAGTTGGGTTGGTAGGAAGTCCGCCACCCCCAACCTATCCTTTTATGGAAACATGTTGCTTTTTATTTGCAATGCAATTATTTAGGATATTTGTCATTTTCTTCGGTACGGAGTTCCAGTCCTGGTCCATTGTAACTATGCCCCCAAGCGAGGCTTCCTTGGGTGGAAGGATGAGGCGAGAGGAGACAGAGGGCGGTCGAACCAAGGAGTCACTAAAGTGCAGAGGGCAGTGTCCATATGCTTGATCGGTTGGAAACTCCCCAGTAGGCCAGTACAGCCGGTGTCCTAACCACCATGGTCCTGAAACGGCCCTCTAGGCCGGGCCGGGAGACCAGAGACCGTCCTACCAGAGGAAGAAGTGTTTACCAGGAGCTATCATCGTGCCATGCATCACCGAGACTCCCGTCGACACTTCTACCTGAAAGAGACCAGCAAATGAGAGATGATATGAAATTATAATGGAGATGAAATGGAAGGACAAGAAATTTGGGTGATGTAATTAACCTACCCAGATTTTCCTGGTGATCTGGGAAAATCTCTGAAAAAACCCACGAGTCAAATAGGTCGACCACGGAAATCGAACCCGGACTTCCTGAATGCGGGCTACAGACGAAACGACAGAGTCATCCCGCTCGGCTTGAATTTCAGTGAGTAGCCTGTAATTTTGTCTTTATTAAATGATTCTGTATCATTTTAACTACATGGAAGCCTTGCAAGGTAAAAGTATGTACAAGGTGTGTCCGTAAAATAAGGTCTCCAATTTTATTTAAAATACAAATCATGTTAATTGTCACTGAATATTACATTGATGGTAAGGTGGAACTTACAGCTATTTGTCAACGTAATCACCATTGCGATCGATGCTCTTTTGCATGCGCTGTGGCAGTTTTTGTATACCCTTGTCATAGCACTCTCCCGCCAAGTTGCGCAGGTAGCGCTCAACCTCGTTTTTCAAATCATCGTCGGTCTGGACATGTGTTCCACCCAGATGTGACTTCAAATCAAGAAACAGATGATAATTACTAGGTGCTAATTCTGGACAGTAGGGGGGATGGGTGAGGATGTCTCATGCGAACTGGGCCAGGAGATCAGCCGTTTATGGTACTCGGTGAGCATTTTGAGGACCCACCTCGCACAAACCTTGCGATAATGCAAATGTTCGGTCAAAATCTTATCAATCGTAGTCTTACTGACTTCAGGAATAAGTTCGCACAGCTCGCGAACTATCTCACGCTGATCTTTTAGCATTTCTTGCTCCACCTTTGCAAATTGCTTCGGCTGAAACTGGAGGCCGATCAGAACGCTGTGAACGAGCAGTGAATAAATACTTCCATTTGATAGGCTTGACGTCTAAAGGAATCAAGGAGGAAATAGGACAGTACATTGAAAGACTCTGCTCCTTCAGTTACAATGATTGAGAGGTGGGTTGCAGAGTTTGAAATAGAATGTACAAGTACTAGTGATGAGTCTCAATGTGGACGTCCTGTGGAAGTCACAACTCCAGAGATCATTGAAAAACTTCATCGTTTAGTACTGGAATACAGCAGATTAAAGTTCTTTGAGATAGCAGAGACTGTAAACATAAAAAAAAGCGTGTGGGAAAATATTTTAAGAAATGTTTTGCGCTTTCACAAGCTCTGTGCAAGATGGGTGCCGCGTTTGTTTACACCTGATCAAAAGTTGCAAAGAAAAACTGTTTACTGTTAAGAATTTGGAGCTCTACCAGTGTATTTTTGAGAGGGCTTATTGCGTGAACGAAACTTGAATACATCACTACACTCCAGAAAGTAAATCACAGTCAAAACAGTTGATTGCGCCAGGTGAACCAACTCCACAAAAAAAAAAGACAAAGTCAGTTTTGTCAGCTAACAAGGTTATGGCGAGTGTTTTGTGGGATGCACAGAGAATTATTTTATTAATCACTCGTAAAAGGGTAAAGGTATCACTGGTGACTACTACGTAGCTTACTACAATGTTTGAGTAATGAGGTGAAAAAAATACCTCATTATTTTGTTCCTTCACGACGGCTCATCGTTCAGTTATTACAATGAGAAAAATGTGCGAATTAAAGCTGGAATTGCTTGAACATTCACTCTATTGGCCAGATCTAGCACCAAGTGACTAACACCTGTTCCCGAACGTCAAGAAAAGGTCTTGGAGGACGAAGATTTCACAGCAACGAAGAGCTTATTGATGCGATAAACAGCTGTTTTGAGGACCATGGTAAACCACACTACAGAGATGGTTTAATTAAAATAGACAAATGTATTAACCTTACTGGAGATTATGTTGAGAAATAAAGGCAACAAACAGGCTCCCTCCCTTCCTCCCTTCCTCCCTTCGGAGGCCCGGGATTCATCAGCCGAACAAAGTATATGCAGAAATAAGGATTATTAGCTGCAGGGCAGGAAATAGTAATTCACTTGGTAGAGGACTGCGACTTTTTTCGGTAATTTACGTCCTCCGACGTTAAGTCATATCGGACGATGAATGAAAGGGGTGAAATGTAGCTCAAAAGAGTCCAGGGTCTATGGAGCTTAAAGTTACCCGACATTTGTCCTTCAGGATAAGGGAAAACCCCGAATAACCTTATACCACCTACGCTACCGAGGCGGGCGAGGACTGCGATGGTTCTACAGATTCTATTGGGGAGGATGGAGCCCATTTTGAAACAGAGGAACCAATAACAGATGAAGAGGTCTCTTAAGATATCTAAAATAGGTCGTGGACTGCATTAGCACGGAATATATGAAAGCAGCCTCAAGGTAAGGGTGCAAGCAGACCTCAGACCTTTCCTCCACCATACTACTCCCTCATCGGACTGCCACCTAGTGTGAATCAAATTGTAGCACCGCAATGAAGTAATGCCGACCTAGTCTTTTCTTCTCAAAACTCAATACGTCTCCAAACCTGTGCAGTAACAGCACATCCTACAGTTCACTACTGTATCCACTCCCTCAGAGAACAACACTCCTGCTTGCAGCATTGCTCCGTCGGACGTCCTCACTCATCAAACTTCACTTCTGGAAACATCCAGAATGTTCCATTTCTCTAACTACTGCGCTTATCTGTTTACGTTGAGCGAGTGAGCATCTTATCTTGTTTACAGTTCCGACTGCCCGGTGCCGAACTTGTGCAAAGGGCGCTGCATAACAATATACGTGATGCAGTTTTATTTTACTCAGAAACAAATATGCAACAGCGATCCCCTCAGTTTAAATAGTCTTCAAAAATATTTAATTCATGATTAAAATATTTAATTCCCCCATTTTGTGTAAGAGTTATAAAAAATTGCATGTGTGTCTGAAAAAAAAAGCATTATTCTAACAAGAAAGTTCTTTTTTATATTTATGTCCAGCATTTTACGAAGATAGGACACGAAGATTTAAAAAATAATGTTTCCAATACTCCAAATACTTTTTAATAAAAAAATATCCGATATATACAACGATTTTTAATAAAAATGCCGCATATTCAAGATATTTACACGACAAATGAACTGTATTCCTTGAAATTTCTGGGAATAGCTTATAAATTGTGGATGACTTTTGCATGATTTTTAAACTGTAACAAAAATGACTACAGAGTTGTAAATTCCATTAAAACACTCATTAAGTGTCAAATAAATGTTGATTATATCAAATAAACGTTTTAATCATTTCAGATATATTCTTTGCTATTGGTTTTATCTTCAAATTCTCTAACATTTTGTTATTGGCAATTCAGTATTCGTTTTTTTGTTGTCATACATAGCGATCATCTTTTCAAAAATGTATCACTGTAGGTTTACTGCATTGTTCACATACCTACCTACATCAAAACGTGTAAATGTTTCTGTAAGTTTAGCTTTTAATAAGAAGTGGACAGATGAATAGTTTGTAGTGGAGTGTGTAGAGAAAGCCACGTGAATGCAACAGGCTGTGTTTTCAGCAAATAAATAATGTAAATAGAGATGGAGAAATAAGTGAATATTAATGTTTTCAAATGTATGAAATAGCGAGTGTGTAAATAAGTACCTACTCCGGTGAGAAGCAGATTCAAGTCATGCAACATGGCGGTGGCTCGCTCCAGTTGGTTATGTTACGTAACGTGTATACACCAGAATGTCGTGCAACAGTGACTCAAGAACGCGCGCGTCACGTGAAAGTGTACACCTCTCCTAACCTTATTACTTACTTTCTCTGCTACGAATAGTAATAGGGAGACCATTGTATTCCATATTCCATGCCGAAATTTCTCTGGAAATATGTGTTATGAGGTCTGTCGATATTCAATTGTTGGTAGCGATCGCATGGAATGAGTATGCCAGCGTATAGCGTTCAGTTGTTTTAACATTTGACCATCGCTTTTCTTTTGTATCGATAGCTATATGTTATTTCTGTAAAGTTTTGTATTGATTAAATAAAGTAAATACGATAGCAAGCTTTCGTATGAGATCTGGCTTAGCGTACGTATTTTATTGGTTTGTTAACCGTTAAGTTATATCTATTTCTGCTGTTACTTCAGTTTAACGTAATAAAAGTGAGATTACCGCAAAGAGGTTATCTTTAAGCATGGACACGTCATGTAAATCATTAATGCGAGCTTATGACCAAGAAAAGAAAAGCGGTATGGTAAACATTCACAAAACATGGAATCAAGTAATGAAGCCATTTTAGTTAGGAATGTTTTCTCCGCCCTTAATAACAAGAGGTTAAACAAAGCAAGACTCGCAAAGCGTCGAGCGATCAAACAAATGTTACAGCTCATCGTGCAAAACTTTCTAAATTATGGTTATCTCAAGGAAGCAAAGAATGCAGGTTCCAACAATGCTGTAAATAGCGGTTTACTAGCTCATTCAATTGTCAGACCAACTATACGTGTGCTAGCTCGTATGTACACTTAAACAATACCTTGCCAGTATGGATTCCAAGCCTTAGCTGAAAAGGTAAATGACTCCAGTCGTCGAAATTAGCATTGTAAATACAAAGCATTTGTAGCAAAGTTAATTCCACACTCAGGTACGAGGCTGAACAATAAATGTTCATTCCATAGCATCTGATGATATTCAAGCCTTTATAGTTACTCCAAAAAGTATTCGTCTAATGCAGGAGTTGTATGGATAGTGGAAAATCATCAGAATAAGTACAGAAGGCACACTGTTCTATTTATTGATTAGTGATAAAGAGAATGCAATAAAGAAACACATAGTATCTATTCACATAAACGTAGTTAAAACATTCAAAAGTAAAGATATGTAATATAGGATTCAAAATAAGTATTCGTTTGCCCGCCTCGGTAGCGTAGATGGTAGCGTGTCTACCTCACGTTCAAGAGGTCCCGAGTTCGAATCTCGGTCAGGGTGAGTTACCTGGATAAGGTTTTTTCCGGGGTTTTCCCTTATCCTTCAAGACGAATGTCGGGTAACACTAAGCTCCATGGACCCTGGAATCATTTGAGCGTCATTTCACCCAATTCATTTACCGTCCGATATGACTTAACGCTGGAGGACGTAAATTAAAAAATAAGTATTCGTTTGCATACTGAAAATAGTGTAGGATATTACGGTTAGTACTTGTGTAGTAGGCCCTCCATTCTTCTTAAAATCTCTTGTATTCTCCTTGGTATGAATTTCACCAAAGATAGTGTTGTTTCCACTGTAATTTTACGCCATTCCTCTATTAGAACACTCTTTAGATCCTTTATATAAGATATCTGATGATTCCTAATGTTTTTGTCCGTTGTACTCCACAAATTCTCTATTGGATTCATGTCTGGGGATTGCGGTGGAGTCGACATCCATTGTGAAGTATTATACAACAACCATAGCCTTGCATCTAGAGCTACGTGTTTTGGATAGTTATCTTGTGTGAAAATGTATCCCTCAGAAAGACCTATACTATTTACACTTCTGGACAGATGTGTTTTTAGGATGTTTATACAAAGCTTATGGTTCAAATTCCATCAATAACACACAAATCCCCCACAGTTTTTGCACTCGTGTAGCCCCAGACAAGTACTGGACCGTCTCCACGTTTAACTGAAGCTGTTATGTTGTTCTCCTCAAGCTTACAATTCATTTTTCTCCACTCTTTTGACTTAAAGAGCTCAATTTGACTCTAGTCAGTAAATACAACCTTCTTTCAGAAATCAAATCCTTCGTATTTATGTTCCTTTGCAAAAAGCAACTCGCCTCTTTCTGCTGATTTTACTGGTGTATGGTTTTCTACGGGCTGTTCAGTCTCCATACTCAGCTTTATAATCCACATTTCTTATAGCTTGTGCTGAAAAGGACTTTTCGTAAGTGTTTGAACTGCAATAGCAAGTTTTGGAGCACTTAGTTTAGGATTTTTCTTGAATTCTCTAAGTAAATGTCATTTCTCCATCACGGATAGAACTGCAGGACGACTGCTTCTTGATTGATTTTCGAAAGTTTTGTTTTGATCAAACCTGTATATAAAAGTCTTCACTATACTGGTAGGTCTTCCAATGACTTCTCCAATTTCTTGAAAAGATTTTCCTTTTTTTTTTTAAAAATAAAATGATGCAAATGTCTTTCTTCTTTTTTAGTTTCACGACATTTTCGACCCATATTATATAAATAGCAGTCAAGGGCTTTAACTGTCAACGACAATGGATGAAACACAACTGCATAAGAAAAGGGAGGCACAATACCTAGGATCTAGTTTACTAGACGAATACTTGTTTGACATCAAATAGAACATGACTTTAAATAATTAAGAGCTGTTCACTAAGTTATATATGAACCCAAATTGTGTTTTATTTTTAAATCTAGATATCAACCGATGTAAGGAAATAGTTATTGTTCGTTTCTTATCTATAATTTTTTTCTGGCTGGGCTTGTTATGTTCTTTGTGGTATGATTAGACGAATATTTTTGGAGTATTTGTATATTTTTTCCATTTTGTACACCAGGAATACTATATGTTGAATAACTCTGGGGATATAAGGTTTTCGGTAATTATTCGAAACTAAGTAACAAAGAAACTTTTAATGAGCAAAAGACATTAGTTACCCACTGTACAAAGCGCAGACCTCCCTAGAAGGAACACTGATCCCTTTCCTTTGTGTACGAGCGAGCTCGCCGACTGATCAGGGAAAGTGCAACCTTAACCTCGCACATCTACGAGGGTGGGTCAAAAAGTAATGCCTCCTATTTTTGTTCCTTAAATAAGTAAGTTATGTGAACACTTTCAATCTGGCGCAATTCCTCAAACCTTCTTCTCCAATCCCCTCCAGTAGTAACTTCCTAAGTCAACAGGTGGCAGCACTGCATCCTCTTGCAAAATGGTTGACATCAACATTCGTATTAGACAGCGTTCTGTGATTAAAGTTATGACTGCGGAAGGTGAAACGCTAATTCGCATTCACGAAAGGCTAGAGAAGTGTATGGTGATGCAACGGTGGATGTCAGCACTGTTAGACGATGGGTTCGTCGCTGTAACGAAGCTGAAGGGCAAACACCATTGGCAGATGAAAAGCGAAGCGGCAGCCCGGTGACTGCAGTGACTCCATGCAACATTCACCGAGTCGATGACATCATTCGTGGTGATCGCCGGGTAACAACAGGTGAATTGTGTCACATTACCTCCCTCAGTAAAGGCAGTGTAATGACGATTATTCAACAACTGGGTTACTCAAAAGTTTGTTCGCGTTGGGTACCAACAATGTTAACTGCCCAAAACAAAGAAACAAGGAAAACAATAGTTCCGAACACTTGCGGCGCTTCAATTTGGAGAGAGAGGAGTTTCTGGGAAAAATTGTTACTGGAGACGAAACGTAGGTTCATATTTTTGAATCTGAATCAAAGAGGTAGTCAATGGAATGGCATCACACAACATCACCGAAGAATAAAAAAATTCAAAACCCAGCGGTCGCCACGGAAAGTTATGGCGACAGTGTTTTGGAATGCAGAGGGTGTGCTTATGATTGACTTTTTTGAGCACGGATGCACAATATATTTTGTCCAATACGTCAGAACTCTCAAAAAGCTGAAAGCACGTCTTCGTCGAGTTCGCCCAACAAAAACTATGGCGGATGTTCTTCTTTTGCATGGCAATGCAAGACCACACACCAGCCGTTACATCACTGCAGAAATTGAGAAATTGGGATGGCAAGTCTTACCTCACTGACCTGGCACCATCAGACTTCCATCTGTTCGGGCCACTAAAGGAAGCTCATCGTGGGATTCATTTTGAAGATGAGGAGACTGTGAAAACGCCCGTACGTCAATGGCTTAGGAAGCAAGACCGTGTGTTTTACCACACTGGAATACATGCCCTAGTTAAAAGGTGGACCAAAACTGTGGAAAAGGACGGAGATTATATTGAATAGTGAGAAATTGATCGTCAATGTTGTAGTTTTCAAGCTATGTAAATTGGATTCAATTTTCTTGGCAATTAAAAGAGAAAAAAATAGGAGGCATTACTTTTTGACCCACCCTCGTATTGTTTGAGCACCAGAAGAAGTCAACCGGGGTCTGAGGTATGAGAGGGAGCTGTAATCAATTTGTTTACTTCCAAATGTGTGTATTGAATCACCCACTTGTCTCCAATGCAACACATAGCACTTAACATTAAATATAAATGAGAATTAAAACATGTCAGGTTTGTGCAGTTGAAATTCGTATCCACGCTTACATTTACAAATGAGGTTACGAGTAAACACATTGCTATGGTTAATATAAATAATCAGATGGATTATGAAGATTGGCTCTTTGTGGCCACAATTTAGACTAGGTGAAGGAGGCACAAGGTTAAAAGAAGATTATGATTAGGCTCTTTTCTAATCTTATCTCAAAGATGAAGATAGATTCGGCTTCAAATATTCAAAAATGTGGAAGAAAATTTCAGAGATTAGGTTAATCTTAGTTTTTCTTGCCACAAATCTAATGTGTTTGGCGAACGTTGCAAAACAACCAATTATTAAATATTGTTAGTGAAGTTCCTGTTCTAGGACATATCACAGTTGACAGGCCTTGCAACAATCTCATTAATTAACTGGACTGTCTTCTTTTGTTCATGCCATTTTTTATTTATAGAGTACTATGCATGGCCGAAGGTTAGTCGGATCTGAACGAAGTCATAAATAATACATACATATCGCTATCCACTATCGACGGAAAACAATTTTCTTTAGCCAAGATATATTGAATCAAAATGTTACTGCATATTACCAAAGCGCTGAGGTGTACTAACTTCACGGTCGAGCGCTGCCTTTGCTCGTTCCCTTGTTTACTAGAAGAGCGAAATAGATCTGGCGTACAGTAAGAGGCGAAACATAAACAAAGCACTTAAGAGCTGTGTGTTTGATAGCCAATCAATTATTATACGTAAATATAAATTACATTTGCAACACTTCGACACAAAGGGATTTTGATTCTCTCTTCTTTCTCCTTGTTACAATAAATAAAAATAAATAAGTAAATAAATAAAAATCTGCAATACCATACCCTGGCACCTAATTTCTCAAGCCAGGGTATAAGTATTCCAAATGTTTATATTTATTAACTTTTATATAATTTATACAAATTTTTTACAGATATTAAAAGTACTCCTACTAAAAATAAACAAAAACAACACTAAAACGAAATACTAATACACTACAATAAATAACATTTTTATAACACAAAACATAGATAAACTTTCTTTCTTTTTATATTCACCCCTTGCCCATTTTTAATACATATAACTTTAAATAAAAACTAAAACAAAATTAACAATGAACAAAAATATTAATGATGCATAATATTATTACTGGTGTCCAGCTATTAATTAAAGAAGAAAAAAGAAACAAAAATATACCCCTAAAAAATTAGCCGCCATTGTACTGGTAACCAGTACAACATAACTATTTATTTTAGTTTTTAAGGATGCTTAACAAAATTTAACAAAAACCATTCCACAACCTATCTTGCCCATATTGCACACCAAAAATATAAATTAAAAAGAAGAAATGATTAATCGTTTATACAGATAAAGTGAATGTGGACGCCGGTCAGCTTTGGTCAAAAGTTTCGAGTTCTTCGGGGCCCCTAAGGCCTGGGAATGTCCCCAGAAAACGCTTCTGTCGGCAGTCCTACTAACCTATCCAAAACACATATCTGCCGCTCACCCGTAACACATAGGACGCCGTCACCTGGTTCTAAACCCTGAAACAGATGACAGGAAGTTCTGGTAGAAGAGGAACTGCCGCGACAATACAGGAATAACTCACAAAAAGCCATGGCCATAGAGCATGAGTGAGTGACAATAAAAGGAGCCGTTGAGGGAGGTAAAGTGAATGTCTCCGAACAAACATAATTTTGGCGATGGAGAAAGTGTGCACGCCCATCCTCGTGAGGTGCCGCCCTTGACTTGCACGTTTACCTGGATGCCATTCCGCCCCAGAGTAGGATGACGATGATGACCTTGCATGTCCGCCACTGCACACTCTTCACTTTCACAAACGTAATTAGCCATTGACTTTTAAATCACGCGGTTTTGTAATAAGTATGTATTACAAACCATGCAATCACTTTGCTACAAACGCCTCCCCAGTGCTACTTTAGCTGTCTGAGAAGAGAAATGCAAATCTCCGATGTTGGCAGTTTTGTAGTACCTACAGTTAAAGCAAGAGTTGTGCAAGTACAACTTCTTAGCTATCGTAAAGTTACAACATTTAATACGTTATCAACATCCTTTATTTAATACCTTTTATTTGTAAATACAAGCGGAATATGACAATACAGTAGACTTAAGTGATTGTCAATTATTTTAACGCTTGGTTGCTATGTGAGAACGCGCGCATAGAAAGAAAGAAACAGCGATTTTAGGAAAAGTGACAACTGGAAGTTAATATAAAGCATACCTCACAAATTGTTAAAGGTGCATACACTTTAATAGCCGTTGAATGTATTATTTAAGACGTACTACATTTTTGTGTATTTTTTGTGGCTTACAGATTATAAAAAAGTGACGTGTTGCACTATTTGATCTTTTCTACTCTTCTACAGAGTTTTCTATTGCTGTATCTGTTTTATCATACAGAGTGGCCCAAAAATCACTAACCATTACAGTTACAGGTGTTATTTGTAAGTCACTTTTTCAAATTGTCTTCCCTCTGTATTGAAAAATCACTGAAGACGATTGGGGACACTAAGAATACGGGTTCACACAGTTGTGGATTGGAATCAATGTGGTTGGTTTCCTAGCATAGACAATATCTTTAATCAAAATGAAAAATCAATTGGAGTTACGTTTGGTGATAAGGTGGCACTTACATTGTCCTTCATCGTCCAACAACTCTTCCACCAAACACCTCAAAAACGTAGTTTCTATGTCATTGTATTGAAAGTCATTCAGAATTTCAGAATTGACTCACAAAATTGCAGACTACGATCAGGCTTGTCTATCTAGTAGGCCGTGTATGTGATGTGATATGTAGTAAAATTCTCTGGACAGATGTTCGGGAAACATTGTGTTCCACAAAAACCCTGCGAGTAGACTTTTTGGGACTTCCTACAATAGCTGTGTCTCCTCACTTAATGATAGCCTACTTGACCTAGGGCAGTCCATCACTGATCCGTTTGTCTTCCTAAATTGTAGACAGCCTTCCACGTTGGTGGAATAGCATTGTAGTGTTCATTCCATTTTTTAATACAGAACTCTTAACCATCTTTGTACCACTTTTTAAGACAAAAGAAACCTCTTTCTTCTTTTGACAACAAAATATAAACAGGAACACTGAACGTATTCAAACAAAAGAAATTTCGAAATAAACATCTGATATTGGACAAATCAAACAAAAGCGTGCTGATTATTATTTAACAGTGTACTGTGTAGTTTAGACACTTATAAATTTTCAGGTGAATGTCACATACCGGTAAGTTATAAGCTGTACTTCAGGGGAGATTAAAACTAGAGTCGTAGTAGTAATGGGTAGTGTCTTTTGGGTCAGTCTGTATTATTCTAATTTTCTTTAAGTTGCATGGCGCATGTGGGAATACAACAGGCTTTAAGGCTATTGAGCTGGTCTGGTCTTTGAAATTGTGTCCTATCTGAGAAAAGTACATAGGAAGTATTATGTGTTTCAAATGGGAAGGGTTCTGAAGTCCAGCTAATGAGATGTCGTATCACACTCAGCGTTGCCAGCTTGTTACCTCACTCTTTTTATATTTCCCTCTCTCTCTCGCACACTCATACAACATGCAGGTCTGCTTGGCGCTAGATCTAAGGGTAAGCGAATTATATTTTACAAACTTTTACAATGATGCAGTTGCCAAAATCAAAATTGGAAAAAACATTTTCGCAAATTATGTATATTTTTAAATACTATAACTATAATCATAGTTTATGAATTACCTGCTTTTCTAATCCAAATGCGGGACACACTTGTTTTACCTACACCACACGCTTCAGCAGTAAGCCGTTGAGCATTTTTGAAATCGAACTGATTTCTATATTCCTCATTGCCCAATTTTTTGAAGAACATGTACACCTTAAAAATAATACTTCAAGCCTGACTTCGCAATAATTGCCTTTTTGACTCGCCACCAAATTCCATTGCACTATTTAACTCTTACTCTACTGTTGTGTAAAGAACAACTGAATGATATTGATCTGAAGTCTCCAGAGTAAATAAACACTTCTTATCCAGCATACATTCATAAACATAAGCATACAGCATTCCACAAGCTAACAGGAAATGAAGTGTTTGATCTTTCTCAAATTTAACACCTTGACTTATTCACAGTAATTCTTTTATCACGTCATGTCAGTAGTTTAAATTTCAGTTCTGAGTAATTAAAAGTATATGTACATACATGCACACCAACCACTTTGAGCTCTCTAGAGTAAATAGAGATTACGAACCATTCATAAACAAATATATAATGTGACCAGACACGTTCTGCCTGGGCAGCACGAAATTTATTGTTTCCTCTCGCTCGAATTGGATTATTCAAAGTAATTCTTTTATCACGTCTTGTCAAACATTTACGTTTCAGTTCTGAGTAATTACAAATATACGTCCACGCATACATGCCAACCAAGAATGATATACATGTAGTACTTACGTCGCGATTTATTGTTATAACACAGGTAATAGTGTTTTATTTATTTGTATTGGAAAAACTATTTGAGCTAAAAATATGGGGTTTTCATGGTTATATTAGATACATTACTCTCTACCTTCCACATGAATCAGTTTTGGCGAAATCTGAATTTTTGTCTTTGCACGAATAGTATTTCATACAGATTGATTAGGTTGGCGTTCCTCACACACCACTTAGCGGGAATGCAATACAACACCGCAGTACTCCGATTGGTTGCTCGTCCAGTAGCGCTCAAGAACAAACACCTTCCCATTTGAAACACATAATAGACAAATAAGGAATGTCTCGAAAGTAATTCAGTATATAAAAATGTATTTGACAAAGTTGTGTGTGTTAAAAAGATCTACATTTTGTGGTGTAGTAAGATTTTGTCTATCTCTTGCGGTTTGCCATTTATTAGGATTCGGATTTACTGCGGAGGGGATTGGCACGGAGACCAGTCATGATCCATTGTACATATGCCGCAAGCGGAGCACTCCCGAGAGGAAGTATGAGGCCGGAGGAGAAAGAGCGCGGCCTTCTCAAGCAGCCACGACAGTGCAGAGGGCAGGGACCCTACACTTTTACTTAGATACTTCCCCAGCAGGCCAGGACAACGGACGTGCCCCCCCCCCCCCTACTGCAGTATACGGAAAGGTGCCCAGCAGCCGGTCCGAAAATGGTCCCAGTAGCAGGTTCGAAAACCTACCGGAGGGGAAAGTACGAGGGCTGTTAACTACAGAATAATAATAATTTTATTACGGTCATAATTTTTCGCAGTAAAATTCAATCTTATTATATTCTGTTAGCTTAATGAGAAACAAACACGCCGTAGTAGTTTCATTGTTGGTACTCCTTGTTCACGCCTGTGGGAACAAGGCAAGTTCAGACATGTTCAGTATCGCCTACCGCAGCAATGGAGGAAACATGCAGTTAAAGTTGATGTTAGAGGAAGATCCGGAATTTCTTTTAAACGTAATCACTGCTGACAAAACTTGGCTACATCATTTTGATCCTGAGAGCAAATAGCAAAGCTCACGGTGAAAATCTCCTTCATCACCAACCCCAGAAAGCAAAAGTGTTTGCTTCTGCTCGAAAAGTTATAGTCATCTCACATTTCCATGAAGCAGGCTGGATGCTGCACCATGATATTACGCGGCCGCATATTGCCAATGTTATTGCCGAATATCTTGCAAAAATCAACGTGAGGTGCATCCCTCGCACTCCCTACAGTCCGGGTTAGCCCCATGTGACTTTTTTCTATTCCTTAACTTGAAGAAACGCCTTCGTGGGAGGCATTATCCATCATCAGAAGCAGTGGTGAAGGCTGTGGAGGCGATTTTGAAGGATCCCTCAAAACTGGTTTCCAGCATGTCTTTGAAGACTGGCAGAAACGCTGAGACAGGTGCATCGCATTCAGGGGAGACTATTTTGAGAAGGACCATCAAAATTATGAGGATGAGTAAAGGTACATTGTCAAAAAAAATTATCATTCTTTATTGAACAGCCCTCATCCTGTCATGAGCCCGCATCGGTAGCGTAGATGGTAGCGTGTCTGCCTCACGTTCAAGAGGTCCCGAGTTCGAATCTTGGTCAGGGTGAGTTACCTAGATAAGTTTTTTTTTTTCCCGAGGATTTCCCTTATCCTTAAAGACGAATGTCGGGTAGCTCTAAGCTCCATGGACCCTGGACACATTTGAGCATTCATTTCACCCATTTCACTCACCGTCCGATGTGACTTAACGTCGGAGGAACTAAAATCACAAAAAAAAAAAAAAATCCTGTCATGCACCGCCAAGACACCCGCCGGCAGTTATACCCTGAAAGAGGCCATCAGATGAGAGATGATGTCAAATGATAATGGAAATGAAATGGAGTGACAGAAAATTCGTGGATGTAAGTAACCTAACCAGTATTCGCCTAGTGACCCCGGGAAACCCCCGAAAAACCCATGGGTGTGGTAGGTCGGATACGGGAATCAAACCCAGACCTCCAGAATTCTTTGTTTTGTCAGTTATGCCAAAGTTATCCACAATAAAGGGAACTTCAGAGGACACTCCAAGAAATTCAAGCTATGTTTTTACTTTATCACAAAACAATCTTAAACACGCGGTATTTTAATCGAAATCGTTACAGCCATTTTGGGGGAAGCAGAAAACAACCACAAGCATTTTTGATGGATAGTCAATATGAAAAATTCAATGCCATGGCCGGGATTTGAAGCACGGATCTCCTGGTTTCCGTCTAGTCACTCTAATCCATTGAGCAACCATGGTCAACGTGCCGTCCTGACATTAAATTCTCCATGTGACTCGTATATTTCCCTGGTAAACCACTAGGGGCTCTCGCATCCGAGATACACTTTGTGGCGACTTACTATCGTAAGTACTTGAGTCCCAGGCTTCATCATTTAACTCTTATTATTTTAGTTAATTGATGGAAATTAATCATTTCTTCACACTAGCCGTACACAGGCTAAGGTTATTAATGTCAGGACGACACGTTGACCATGGTAGCTCAATGGGTTAGAGCGACTGGACGGAAACCAGGAGATCCGTGGTTCAAATCACGGCCATAGCATTGAATTTTTCATGTTGACTCTATCCATCAAACACGTTAGCCTATATACGGCTAGTGTGAAGAAATGATTAATTTCTATCAATTAACTAAAACCACAAGGGTATTTAACTTACGGGATATCCTTAAACATTTTCACACGCACATATTTGCAAAGTGGTGAAATTAAATTCCAAGTTTGGTGACGTTTTTGAGTTATGGTGTTCACAGTTACAGATGTAGTTTTCTGAAACTATAACTATCCCGTTATAAACATACCCATAGGAGAGGAGAAAGACATATCAGATCGGACCTCAGGCCGGTGATAGATGAACGAAAATTCATGGATGTTGTAAAGGCGGTTCCCGACGGTTTCTCCCAATGTTTACAAGATGATCGTTGTAGTTTGAGTCTGGTTGGTAAAGAAACAAGGAACATACATTACCATAAACATTTGTTACTTGTCGAGCAGTTCTGTCTCAGTTGAAAGATGTTTGTAGATTGGTCTTCTGGAGATTCAAGTAAACCGAACCAACTCCGAACATTTAAAAAGAGCACAGGAACACACAGTCTCAGTGAGTGGACAAGTGCTGAAAGCTCTTCATCTCGGTGCCGGGGTCCATCGCGGGTCTGGATCTCGATAAACCTTCCCCCTTGCGGGGATAGCGATCACAAAGCGGTCCCAAGGTATTCATTGAACGCATGCATCCGTACCATCTGTCCGTCACCGCCATACACTAACCTGGATATACACCTGAAAGACGAGAATGAAATGAAATGGACAAATGACACTAAGGTAATCGTAGTATCGAACTCGTGACCACTAGAATGCGTGTCGAACACATTGCCACGGCGTCATCTTGCTCAAAATAGCATATGGTAACGTTAAAAAAAAACGTTCAATAAATATTGTGAAAGATATGTGGATATGTGAAAGAGGACGTACCATGTAATCGCCCATTACTTTATGTAACCTTCATTGTTACTATAGAGAAAAGAAAGAAGAACTTGTCAGTAACTATCATCTCTATAGTCCTGGAAACCCTTAGAGGCAAGCGCTGAAGAGAAGAACATGGATCCTGAGTAACTCGGTATCCCGAACGTTTTTAGATAGAGTAAAACCTACCTAAAACTAACCTCTTATATGCCGGAAACCTGGAAAACGGAAAATAAATTTCGGACGAGCTATTTCCCATGTAAAATTATACTCTAACCCAGAAAACGACCTAAGGCGGAAACGGAAATACGAGAGCTGTTCAATAAAGAATGATCACAATTTTTTTTTTTTTTTTTGACAACGTACCTTTATTTATCTTCAATTTTAATGGCCCTTCTCAAAATAGTCCCCCCTGAATGCGATACACTTGTCCTAGCGTTTCTGCCAGTCTTCAAAGACATACTGGAAATCATTTTTGAGAGATCCTTCAAAATCGCCTCCGCAGCCTCCACCACTGCTTCTGATGATGGATAATGCCTCCCACGAAGGCGCTTCTTCAAGTTAGGGAATAGAAAAGAGTCACATGGGGCTAAATCCGGACTATAGGGAGGGTGAGGAATGCACTTCACGTTGATTTTGCAAGATATTCAGCAACAACATTGGCAATATGCGGCCGCGCATTATCGTGGTGCAGCATGCAGCCTGCTTCACGGAAATGTGGTCTTTTGCGCCTGATATGGACTTGCAATGTTTTCAGGACATCGCTATAGTATTGTCCAGTTACTGATGTGTGTGCAGGTACAACATGCTGATAAAACATTCCATGAATACCAAAGAATGAGATTACCATAACTTTCCCAGCAGAAGCAACCACTTTTGCTTTTTGGGGGTTGGTGATGAAGATTTCCACACTGAGATTTGCTGTTTGCTCTCAGGATCAAAATGATGTAGCCAAGTTTCATCAGCAGTGATTACGTTTGAAAGAAACTCCGGATCTTCCTCTAACATCAACTTTAACTGCGTGTTACTTCCATTGCAGCGGTAGGCGATACTGAACATGTCTGAACTTGCCTGGTTCTTACAGTCGGGAACCGGGAGTACCAACAATGAAACTACTACGGCGTGTTTGTTTCACATTAAGCTAACAGAATATAATAAGATTGAATTTTAGTCCGAAAAATTATGACCGTAAAAAATTTATGACAATTCTTTATTGAACAGCCCTGGTCTTTCCGAAAACCGTTTAGGTAAATAACCTGAAAAAATTGATTACATTATGTGTAGTGGGTTACAACGTACGTATTTTAAAAAGTGCTATAATTTGAGGGTGACTGTGGTAGTACCGAAGTTCCATAAACTGGAATACTTCGAGAAAAAGGGGGAAAACCATTAGCTCCCTCAACTGTCTTGCAACACACATGGTAAGGGTACAACTTTTTTGCAGTGTGTTCATTCTCAGTGTCGTTACAAGTGATCAAGTACGAGTGATAGAAAACTGAACTTTGATGAATTTTAAAAACAGAATTTGGGTGCACAAATTCTGTAAAATGAATTCTAATCACAAGGCATTATCATTGGAGTATAAATTAAGCTTATTGAACAACACGAAAATAACAAAACATCCAGCTAAAGAATTAACTGCGTTGTTTAAAGTGGACAAACTCATATTTGTGATATTTTGAAAAACAAAATAACAATTAAATAGGAATGGCTAAAGGGACCAGCAGGGTATGTGAAACGCATCACAAAATTTACAAAGTATGACTAGCAAAATCGTGCTGTGTTTGTTAGTGCACGCGCTAAAAGTATTCCCAATTCTGGACCATTGCTTCAGACTCAAGCTTTAGTAACAGCAAGAAAATTAAGCGAAGATCATTTCAGAGCATCCAATGTATCCCTCGAGGGTTTCAAACATCGCCATGACATTGTTTTGAATGCTGTATATGGTGAATCAAATGACGTTGATATGCAGACAGTTGCAGATTGGAAAAAGAAAATTGAAAGACAGAAAAACTAGGCGATAAACTATATTGTAAGTTGAAAATATAGTACATAATACATATCGACCTATTATTATTTACACTTCATTCTGTCATTCATTACATATTGTGACTTTGTTGGGTTCGTGAAATGAAAAGTCCAATTTCACCACTCAAAAATGTTCTTTATTTCCACCGACTTACAGTTACACTCTTGCCAATTACACAGAATTACGTAATGCACACAATTACGATTCACCAGTTCGTCCGTTACAATTTCACTTGCACTCGTAATTACGTACAATCTTCCGATGCTCCTACACAGTCTTCTCGTTGTACACTAGCACTGCATTCTTACACCAAGAACTGACTGACTCTAACTCGACGTGCTGCTTATATAGGACCAGCGGGTCGATCGGAAGGTTCCAGATTAGAGGAAATATCCTGTAAGTTCGAGAACACAGGTGGAACAGAAAGAGACAGCGCCGTGATGTTTTTTGTCCCAGCCATCCCTTCTTAACGCTATAAGACAAACGAGGGGGCGGGGCGAACACCGACCCGTCTGCTGCTCGCCCAGTCTATAGGGTGTTCCGACGCTCGGGTGACAATATCTTATTCCTTTATTGTAAATCTCTGCGACTATTTCGTGTTTTTTATTATTATTCAAACACAATCCTCTGTAAGGTGGGAACCTGGATAAACGGAAATTAATGCAAGAAGGATCGCGTTCCATTTAGAGAGGCTTTACTGTTACATTTCGACTATGGCCTGTCACACGCCAAACGAGAGGGAACACTCGTTGCCCTACCTCCACTCGCCTCTTCCTTCTACCCGAAACATAAGACAATGACAATGACAAAGAGATACTTGGAGCAAAGGCTTACTCTAACACTAGGGAGGGTGGTAGTGGTCACGTTGAGACTGTGTCGAAATCACTGTTATTTTAAAGTAGCAAAAATTTGTTTTGGCAAAATGATAAAAGTGTAATTGAAAGTATAGAAGTGAGCTTTTGAGATCACTACTGAGGTCATCTAGAACAGATACAACCGAAACTCTTACACAGTAGTTTAATACACAAAACAGTTGAAAAACAAAAGAAGCGGCAAGAATTTTCATTGAATGTTCTGTGATAGACTACCGAAACAAGGTTTTAATTGTATTCCAAAGAGAAAACGACATTAGGACAACTGTGGACCAAATGGAGAGACAAATGAAAATAATATCTTTCGGCACGAAGAGAGAGATAAAGAAGAAATTGACTCTCCGTGGATCATTCCTTAGAGTAATGTCTTTGGTCTAAGAAACCTCCCCCTAACCGTAAGCGACGACGAAAGTGGATACGTCATTTACACGCGTCAGCCCCAAAAGTTACAGAAAGATATGTGTTTAAGGACGCTCAACTGCAAGATCTTCAGCGTCATCCCAGAGGAAGATTACCTTGGTCAGGCCGATGGTGAACTACCACCGTCTCCGAACTCTCCAGGTTGATCCAACCGAACGTCATCGCACAGACGTACCCAAATTCCCATTGTGCAACCCAGCCCAACCCAATTCGAATATATCTTTCTTTAAACAGAATCACAGTTGTTTGACCTGTGTACTTGTCTTAACATCATGGTGCTAGCGGTCTTCAGCACTCATACAAACGCAGCTGCAGGGTTCGGAACCTTCCCCTATGGGAGCAGGAAAATAAGGGACACGAAAACTCTAGGCACTCAGGCATGTGCCTACCAATTCGAGCCCTTCCAAATGCGAGTCCCCACATCATATCGCTCTACTACTCTTAAGTATATTCAGCCATTCGTCTGCCCATCTCTGTAACGTAGCGAGTAGCATGTCTGCCTCACTTTCAAGAGGTCCCGAGTTCGAATGTCGGTCAGGGCGAGTTACCTGGACAAGTTTTTCCACGGGTTTTCCCTTATTCTAGAAAATGAATGTTGGGTAACTAAGCTCTATAGATCCCGAGCACATTTGAGTAGCATTTCATTCATCGTTCCATAGGACTTAACGTAGCAGGAGGTTAAATAACACCCCCCCCCCCTAAAATACTGTTTCTAGAATAAATTGTCAAATGCAGTAGTAAGTTCATGTTTATTTTCCCTAATTTCTGTATGAATGCTCGACTTCTTGTCCTAAAATTCGCCCAGTCGTACAGTTCATGCGCTATCAGCTTGTGGAGCAAACTTTCACAACAGTTACTCTGTGTGTGTGCTTTCTAATTTAAGCGATAGTCGTTCAAACACCAACGATTCTAATGTTATATGTTCACCCAGCAATTAGTTCAGGAATTAATATCAAACTAGAACGATCCTGCTGTAAACATATGGGACGGGAGAAAGAGAGAGACAGAACGCTCTTAGGCTTTTGGTTGGTTAAGAAAGTTCAATGGAGTGTATATAGAATTAAGTAGCAGCCTAAGAGCATTTTGTTACAGTATATGTCTCTCCCTGTTTTCCCTTCCACATTTTTACAACAGGATCAGTCTTGTTTGAGATAAAATAGACTAACATATTGCAAGCTGAAGTAGCTTTTAGAAAAATATAGCTGTATGTGTGTAAGTGTTGTAACGATATGTTTTAGTTAGAACATTTTATATGAATATTGTTTTCTGATATGACTTAGTAGGCCAGTAATGACAAATTAAAAACAAAATTAATAGAGAAGTAACGATAGTTACTGAAAATCAATAATCTTGAGAGAGATATGTTCTTGAGTCTTGTTTGATGAGGATGAAAAATGTTGCGGTGAATATAATTGTAAAAGAAAGTTAATAACCTTCAAAAAGAGTTATTCGAAATTCGTAATAGTAACGAGTGGATTATACAATTAAATATATTACGAAATAGAACATATATAAAATTTTATTTCTGTCACCAAAAATCCACACCTGAAAAAAGATCTCATGACTCTTTATTTAATCAAATCTCGACCTGGATTTTCAAAACAGTCGGCGTGCTTCCTATCTGCTGCGAGTGGAGAATCATTTTTTCGCCATAAAATTGGCTCCCGAACATGTGGCTCGATTAAGTTGGAGAAACAAGACGACCAAATAATAACGCCACAAATATGGCGTCCTTGTGCTTCGAATTCGTAGCAAATTTATTTACTCAACGGTCAAAGGAAACTTCCAACTATTATCTACACATCGTAGAGAATCAAAACGACCAACAGCAAGTTAAAATACTTTAATGTATGAGACTCCGAAGCGGACGTAAATTGCCAGAAAGGATGGATCATCGTCATCAATTTAGCGAACATGTGATTGAAGCAAACGTGCTTGCACAGGGTGAGAGACGTGTTAGCGAATCACCAAATGTAAAGTACCTTAGACCAGATAGTGAAGATGATAGCAGAACTCAGTAGCAAATTAGGAGATGTAAACAATAAGATAGCAGATGTAAATAATAAGATAGAAGACGTAAATAATAAGATAGAAAGTCAAAATCCAGATTTGATTAGGAAAATAGAAAATCACAATGCAGAACTCATTAGCAAATTAGATACTAAGATAGATAATGTGAATCAATTAGGCTCACAAGAGAAAGATATAACTAACCTAAGTGAACAACAAGAGAGGTTAGAATTTGTACAGAATAACAAATCTAATGAACTAAGTGAACTAGTTAGCCAAGAAATAAGAAATTTACAGACAAATGTTGACTTACCAAACAATGAATGTTATAATACAGATGGTTATCAGAAGATGTATGTTGTAAATTCTAAGTATTTTGATGTGAACTCTAATGTATATGTACACGACATTTTCCCCACACACACAAATACACAATAAAGGTCATAGTGGTCACATGTATGATACACCACACAAAATAATGTCGTTAAAAATTTGTAAAAAATTTGAACACACAACTAACCTAACCTTCAAACAGCGTTGTAATATACATAAAAACAAAAGATGTATTTACCAAGTTCTGGATACTTGCAAAGATCAGGTTAGCCAACTGAAAAAAATGTATCACACTAACTGTTCAAAAGTTATGAGTATGAACTTTGTCATGGATACAGGACAACTAAAAAAATTAATTATGTTGGCAAATCACCCAACATGAACAGCAAAACAGAGAATTCTTTTGTATATAAATTGTATATATGTATATATATAATTTTGTTAAAATTTCAGTTATTTCATTTTAATTATATATTCGTTTACCAATTGTTATGTTAGTAAAAAAACTATGTTTTATATTGTTATAGCATGTTTGTTCACTGTAAATAATTTAAAAATGTTAATTATAAAAATACTTTAATGCAAATTTGGGGCGGGGCACACCCCATTCATAAAGACAAAGATATATATTTAAAAAAAACGTGTTATAGTAATGCTAAGTTGATAAATGTTCATTTATTATTATATTTCATTTAATGTATGCTTATTGTTATATGTTGTGTATGTTATATTTATGTTATAGTTCATTGTTGTAAACAAAATTGTTAAATTTGGGGCATTCTTCAAAATATATGAAAACACATTTTTGAAGTATTTAAGTTAAATAAGTTAAAATTATTTTCCATATCTTATTTTGAAGAGGGCATTTTGTAACGATATGTTTTAGTTAGAACTTTTTATATGAATATTGTTTTCTGATATGACTTAGTAGGCCATGTAATGACATATTAAAAACAAAATTAATAGAGAAGTAACGATAGTTACTGAAAATCAATAATCTTGAGAGAGATATGTTCTTGAGTCTTGTTTGATGAGAATGAAAAATGTTGCGGTGAATATATTTGTAAAGGAAAGTTAATAAACTTCAAAAAGAGTTATTCGAAATTCGTAATAGTAACGAGTGGATTATACAATTAAATATATTACGAAATAGAACATATATAAAATTTTATTTCTGTCACCAAAAATCTACACCTGAGAAAAGATCTCATGACTCTTTATTTAATCAAATCTCGACCTGGATTTTCAAAACAGTCGGCGTGCTTCCTATCTGCTGCGAGTGGAGAATCATTATCGCCACAGTATGTAAAAACAGAATAAAAGAAAAAGTAAAAGAAATACTTTTAATTGTGAAACTTGATTTAAAGTCCAACAATTTAAAGGAAACCTCACGAAGAATACATTTTACTTTGAAAGATGTTCAGTATTTCTGATTTTTCTCAGAAATTAACTAACATTTTAATTAAAATACCAATGCATAACAAAACCATAAGAAATAGACCAAATCCTTCCACAACAAAATATAAAGATTTCATTGGGATATAGAAGTTATCTCGAGTATTGTTTTGGTATTACTTACCATTACCTATAGGTTTGAATTTCCAAATACTTAATACTGTTTCACTGCGAGTTACTTCTCATTTTTATGCTGTTCACGCTCAGAGTGTGAAATTTTAAAGCCAGCATACAACCGACCCACTTTTTAAACATTTAACTATCGCTTCAATCTCCCGCATCATTCTTGTGCTCACACCAAAATGTGTAATAAAAGCATTTCCACAAGTATTTTACGTGAATAGAATACAACAATAAGCTAGAAGTTTTGTATGTATAGTTTGTGGAAGAGGGTTAGAGAAAATCAACTGAATATAAATACGTCGATTATTCATTATAAACGTGGGTTACCTCAGTTGCTAGGACAATGCTGTATATATCCCATGCCACTACCCAAAGTCCCATAAAAACAATAAAGTGTAACGGCAAAAGAAGTTGACTACGCAACTAAGGCGTCTGTGCGGCATACATTGGTGAACCAGCGTATCTACAATAACCGTCTCGATATGTACAATTTTTTTTTTTTTTTGTTACAGAATACCGTAGACAAAGCAATAGTGAGATTTTTAAATGGCTACTGTGTGAAGGAACACGAGAAAGAAAATTACAGGGATGTCCTGAAAACATTGCAAGTCCACATCACGTGCAAAAGACCACATTTCCGTGAAGCAGGTGGCCGAATATTGCCAATGTTGTTGCTGAATATGTTGCAAAAATCAACGTGAAGTGCATCCCTCATCCTCCCTATAGTCCGGATTTAGCCACATGTGACTTTTTTCTGTTCCCTAAGTTGAAGAAACGCCTTCGTGGAAGGCATTATCCATCATCAGAAGCAGTGGTGAAGGCTCCAGGGGCGATTTTGAAGGATCTCTCAAAAAATGGTTTCCAGCATGTCTTTGAGGATTGGCAGAAACGCTGGGACAAGTGCATTGCATTCAGGGGAGACTATTTTGAGAAGGACCGTCAAAATTATGAGGATGAGCAAAGGTACGTTACAAAAAAATGTGATCATTCCTTATTGAACAGTTCTCGTATATCCCAATGAAATCTTTATATTTTGGTGTGGAAGGATTTGGTCCAGTTATATAAAATTTACTTACAATAAAGGCATCTTCACATACTGTTCACAAAATATTCAAGAATGGCATTTTCTTTGTTATACATTGGTATTTTAATTTAAATGTTATAGAGAGCCATTACACTTGATGATAACGCTCTGATATGTTACATGAGAGACTTACATCTCTGCACGACTTTATACTACAAACCTTTCTAACAAAGTTTATAACTCTAGATATTTTATATTAATGCAGAAAAACTTTCATAAACATTTGCACATTTTGTTACAGAATACTGCAGATAAAGCAATAGTAAGATTTTTAAATGGCTAGTGTTTGAAGGATCACGAGTAGGAAAAACGAGTAATGGCTTTCCATTTGAGAAAAAGTAGCGAAATATTTCAAAATTCAAACCAACAAGAAGAAATGTCTAGGAAATTGTTAACTTTAAAAATGTATACGAATAAAATGTATGCTTTAACGAGATCTGTACTTTTGTGTAGTAAGAGTTTGTCTCATGTGTTTGAGAACTCCTAATGGTTTACCGGGAGAAACAGGAGTCAGTTGGAGAACTTAATGTCATATCGGCACGTTGGCCATAGTAGCTCAAGGGTTAGAGAGGCTGGACGGAAACCAGAAGATCCGTGGTTCAAATCCCGGCTATTGCATTGAATTTTTTAGTCTGACTATCTTTCCATACTTTAGCCTACACACGGCCAGTGTGAAAGAACAATTAATTTCGAAGAGTTTATCTCTTACAGTTTATCAGCTATGCAAAAGTCATGAAGAACGAAGAGGACTTTTGAGGATATTTCCAGAGAATATAAGATATACATTTCGATTGTCATGATCCTGAAAATAGCTAACATATGGCATTTTTATCAAAATCCTTAGAGCTGTGTTTGAGGAAATCAATATTTTAGAAATATTTTCAGTAAAGGTTAATTTGCGGTGGGGCTCAATTGTACCGCATCCAAGGAAGATTCGAGTTTTATTAAAAATAAAAATGCCAAGACTTTTCGTTTTGGAGTTATGTTATTTTTACACTCACACACCTGCCTTTCTCGGTAGCGTAGGTAGTAGCGTGTCTGCTTCACGTTCAAAGTGTCCCGAGTTTGAACCTCGGTCAGGGTGAGTTAGCTGTATAAGGCATTTTCCGGGGGTTTCCCTTATCCTGAAATACGAATGTATGGTAACTAAGCTCTATGGACCCTGGCTCATTTGAGCATCATTTCATACATTTCAATCATCGTCCGATATGACTTAACGTTGTAGGACGTAAATGAAAGAGAGGGAGGGAGGAAGGAAGGAAGGAAGGAAGGAAGGGAGGGAGGGAGGGAGGGAGGGAGGGAGGGAGGAAGGGAGGGAGGGAGGGAGGAAGGGAGGAAGGGAGGAAGAAAGGAAGGGAGGAAGGGAGGGAGGAAGGGAGGAAGGGAGGGAGGGAGGGAGGGAGGGAGGAAGGGAGGAAGGGAGGAAGGGAGGGAGGGAGGAAGGGAGGAAGGGAGGAAGGGAGGAAGGGAGGAAGGGAGGAAGGGAGGGAGGGAGGAAGGGAGGAAGAAAGGAAGCAAGGAAGGGAGGAAGGGAGGAAGAAAGGAAGCAAGGAAGGGAGGAAGGGAGGGAGGGAGGGAGGGAGGAAGGAAGGGAGGGAGGGAGGAAGGAAGGGAGGGAGGGAGGGAGGGAGGAAGGGAGGAAGGGAGGAAGGGAGGAAGGGAGGGAGGGAGGGAGGGAGGAAGGGAGGAAGGAAGGGAGGGAGGGAGGAAGGAAGGGAGGGAGGGAGGGAGGGAGGGAGGAAGGGAGGAAGGGAGGAAGGGAGGAAGAAAGGAAGCAAGGAAGGGAGGAAGGGAGGGAGGAAGGGAGGAAGGGAGGGAGGGAGGAAGGGAGGAAGGAAACCTCGCGCATATAGACATTTTTACACAGGTGACCGCTTGTTTGAATTATGATAGACAATACGGCGCAGGGGAGGGTTTTCTTCGGGAACTCCGGTTTCTCCGCCATCATTCCCCATTCCTCCATTTCGTCCTCATGCTGTCATCTACTTTCCTCACTGTCAAATCAAGCATCAGGCTGATCACCCATCCTGGGTTCTCTATCAGATCCAGAGTTTGTGTTCCTCAACCCGACGTCTAAAGATGTAAGGGATGTAACGATATGTTTTAGTTACAACTTTTTATATAAATATTGTTTTCTGATATGACTTAGTAGGCCATGTAATGACAATATTAAAAACAAATATATGTGTAATTTTGTGATTGGCCGTAGTAATAATTGTATTACGTAATGCGGTGACGTAGCAGTACATCGGCTAATCATAAAATTAATAGAGGAGTAACGATAGTTACGGAAAATCAATAATCTTGAGATAGATATATGTTCTTCAATCTGGTTTCATGACGATGAAAAAAATGTTGCGGTGAATATAATTGTAACGGAAAGTTAATAACCTTCAAAATGAGTTATTTGGTATTCGTAATAGTGACGAGTGGACGTTAGATTATACAATCAAATTAAATAATATATCAAACTCAGTCATTAAGAAACAATTCGACCTGCAATGATTAAGATCGCTCCCAACTTTGGGGCTGATTAATCATCGAGAAACGAGACGACCTGTTATATCGCCACAAATATTAACTTAAAAATAAGAATTTATCGATGTGTTGGAGGTAATTTACAGTGACTGATTAAGAAAGGAAGTTGTAGTGAATTGTAATCCAGATTATACAATTAAATAATATATTACGAAATCGGAGTCATATAAAATTTTATTTCTGTCACCAAAAGTCTACACCTGAGAACAGATCTCATGACTCTATTTAATTAAATCTCGACCTGGATCTTCCAAACAGTCGGCGTGCTTTCTATCTGCTGCGAGTGGAGGGATAACGCCACAGAGATAGAGGAAGAAAAAGAGGCCCAAAACATTTCCTTGATATCAGATTTTTGGGTGGAATACAGTACTTTCCCTGGTTACTGAAAGGACACAGTACAAATATTAAAATACTACAGCGCCGGCGTAACAGTCCGAATCTGGTTTGAACCTGTCAACCGACTGCCGGCCTCACGCCCACATACACAAAACAGAGTTGGCCGATACGACGATGAGCTAGGCTCAACCTCAGCTAGGAAGTTGGCTTCTTTGACCGTGAATCGCCCCGACTGCAGCTCCTCAAATTACTCACAATGGTGGGTGGCTACAGAACCTAAAATTTTAAAATTAGCATCACATTACATTTCGAAGGTGTTAGTTTTTTGTTAAATACTCGTTTTAATCGATGAATCTTACTAATTCCGCAGATTTTAATTGTTTTTTTTTTCTATAAAAATCAGAATTTATCGTATTACATCCATCTGCGTATTCCATTCGTATGGAATTAATAACATGGAGGATACCATCAGATTAACAGACATGCTCCGCTCTTGTCTGTCTCAAATCACATTGTCGAATCCACTCTAGTTAATAGTATATCTTAATGTACGAACCATAAAAAAACATTTTAAGGTATATAGTATGAGAATCAATACTGGTTAAATTGTGGAAACGTAGTCAGACTAAAAAATTCAAATGCCATAGCCGGGATTTGAACCACGGATCTGCTGGTCTCCATCCAGCCGCTCTAACCCTTGAGCTACCATTGCCAACGTGCCGATACGACATACGATACGAGTCAGTTGGAGAATTTAATGTCGTATCTGCACGTTGGCCATAGTAGCCCAATGTTTAGAGCGGCTGGACGGAGACGAGAAGATTCGTGGTTCAAATCCCGGCTATGGCACTGAATTTTTCAGTCTGGCTCTACACTTTCAAATAGGTATATAGTATGAGAATCAATACTGGTTAACTTTATGTAATTTTCTCCAAAAAGTGTGAATAATACAGTTATGCTTAAGAAACCACAATAATTTAATTTTTCTGGCTTTGTTAAGATAATTCAACTTATCACTTATAATTTTTACCTGTAGTAAATAGAGGAAGTATTTTACTCTATTACACAGTTCCATACCAAGATTTCGTCAGAAATACCCGCTTTGAGGTCCCCTAGATGAACTTCTAGGCGCGTTTTTGTATAGCTACAAACAGTACAATTCAACTATGGTTTCCATATCAAAATTGGCATTTAAAACAGTGTCTTTCAAAGACACGTTATAATTTCCACGAAAATTCCCACACCGCAAGCGTGGAAACTTTGACTTTTTTATTTTATCAAAACTGACAACTATTTTGATTAAAACAACGAATTTTCTTACGACCATTTACATGACAAATATTTATGATACAAAGTTGCCACTCGCGTTCAATAACGCGAACGTGAACGAGGTCTAAGACCTAATTCGATCCGCCATTCTAGCTCGTCTGGCTTACAGTAGACAACAATGAAAGCCCGTCCATGGCGATGACCATTCGGGCAGCTGTGTCGGTGCTAGTAAAGAATCTCACAAGTTCACAAAGACGCTGACCGTGGTTCTGCAGCAGTTGCTGCAACCACTCCAGCAAGTAAAAATGAAGATTACTTTTTGAGAAGATGTGATTCCGAAACAGGTCATAGGCAGATTTAAAGAAACATAAAATACAATTTGGCAGATGAATAGAGCCAAGCTGAAAAAAAAAGAAAAATCAATGCCATAGCCGGGATTTGAACCACGGATCTCTTGCTCTCCGTCTAGTTGCTCTAAACTACTGAGTTAGTATTGGCCAACATGCCGACATGACTTTGAATTCTCCAACTGACTCGTGCATTTTCTGGTAAACCACTAGAGGTTCTCGTATACAATGAGACACGCACCGTTTGTGGATATTACTATTGTAAGTGCTTAAAGTCCCAGGCTTCATAATTAAACCACTATCTTTTTCAGGTAAATTGATGGAAATAATCATTTCTTCCACACTAGCCATGTGTAGGCTAAGATTTGGATGAATAGAGCCAGAATGAAAAAGAAGAAGAAGAAGAAGAAGAAGAAGAAGAAGAAGAAGAAGAAGAAGAAGAAGAAGAAGAAGAAGAAGAAGAAGAAGAAGAAGAAGAAGAAGAAGAAGAAGAAGAAGAAGAAGAAGAAGAAGAAGAAGGAGAAGAAGAAGAAGAAGAAGAAGAAGAAGAAGAAGAAGAAAGAAGAAGAAGAAGAAGAAGAAGAAGAAGAAGAAGAAGAAGAAGAAGAAGAAGAAGAAGAAGAAGAAGAAGAAGAAGAAGAAGAAGAAGAAGAAGAAGAAGAAGAAGAAGAAGAAGAAGAAGAAGAAGAAGAAGAAGAAGAAGAAGAAGAAGAAGAAGAAGAAGAAGAAGAAGAAGAAGAAGAAGAAGAAGAAGAAGAAGAAGAAGAAGAAGAAGAAGAAGAAGAAGAAGAAGAAGAAGAAGAAGAAGAA